>CAUYSK010008721.1:0-63185 GCA_963575035.1 Avahi laniger
GTGGGATGGCTGAATCACAAGGGAATTCTAAAATGGAATATTATCCAGTCTTGCAAAAGGAAGGGAATTTTTCCATTTGCAACAACGTGAGTGAACCTGGAGGAGATCATGCTAAGTGAAATAAGCCAGGCATGGAGAGACGGAGACTGCAGATCTCACTTGCATGTGGAATCTAAAAAAGTAGAACTCACGGAAGCAGAGAGTGGAAGGATGTTTGCCGGTGGCTGGCGTGGAGAAAAGGGGAGATACTGATTGAAAGGTACATAGCTTCAGCTGTAAGACGATTAAGTTCTGGAGAACCAATGGACAGCATGAAGACTATAGTTAATATATTTTGTACTTGAAATCTGGTAAGAGGATAGATATCAAGTGTTTTCACCAGACACCTACACACAAAGTAACTGTGTGAAGTGATGGATATGTTCGTTAGCTTGATTGTGGTGATCATTCCATGATGTATAAATACACGAAAACATCACGTTGTACACCCTGCATATGTGCCATTTTTGTTTTGTCAGTCAAACCTCACTAAAGCTGGTGTGGGGGGAGTAAATAAAGATGTGCGCGGAAGGAGGACCACGTTTTCCTGCAGGCCAGCATTGCCCAAGGGTAGGACTCAGATTTTGGGTGACAGATGAAGTGTCTTCAGTTGACTCATGGATATAGCATCAAATCACTTAGTGAGGAAGTTATTCCCTTGTTAACTAATTGTCAGACCTTGAGATTACATCAAAGAGACATATTTTAGTGGTGGTTTTTGGTAACAAGCCTGAAGCTCTCAAACATTTGCTCATCTACCTTTTAAACTAAGAGACCCAGAGCTCTTGACAGACAGTTCTAATACCTAGCTATAATGCAGCACCATTGTTTCACTTTGAATTAGGATGACTGTCTAAATATGAGAAAGGATACTGATCTTTCCATTTACTTCAATGAGCTGTTTCCTTTCTTAAAAAGAGTCTTAAGTAGACTTTAAGAAATCTGTTAACAAAAAAAATGGCATAAATTTAAAGAAAAATCAGATGAACATAGAAAAATCATGCATATGGATTACAAATATCTGAAGGTTAGGAAACACTGTTTTCTAATGGTGGGTTTGTAATCAGGGGAGAGGTTCTGGTTGGCATTTTGAAAGTTTCAGAGTCTACTTGTTTGCAGCGGGAAACTGGAAGGGAGAAAGCATGGACACGGAGGGCTGGGGACCAGGGTAGGGTGCAGACAAGAGGGTGAGTCTGAACTAGAGCCATGCAGGAGATGGAGAGGGAGGTTAAGGTTTTCAAGAGAGTTAAGTCCACATCCGTGTGACTTGCTGACTCTGGCTGTGGGTCCTGGACAGCTCCTTCCAGAAACTCGTCAGAGACTGCCCAGCTGGAGTATTTGAGCACAGTTTGCTGCCATGGGGTGTAAACGAGTCGATCAACATTGGCAATGACCAACCTCCTGGATTTCGACTGAACATGAGCACAAGGCAGTCACCAGGGCTGCTTCTCTATTAGTGCCACTCTCTTGTCCTGCGGCTGGGAGTGGCTTCGTCCCTGGGGCTTCTAATATTTGAAACAAAGGAGGAGGGAAGAGTCACTACTTGGAGGGCCTGTTTCTAGAAGGGGAAGTGTTCCTGAAGAAGTGCCTCATTAAAGACCCAAGAGAGACACGTGAGGCAGACCAGGGCAAAGGCTGCCGTGAGCACCCACCTGGGTGAGACTCACAAAATTCATCTTGGGATGGGATCTTCTTTCAGCTTTAAATGTCTCTTTGTTGAAGGCTGATTCTGTGTATACATTAAAAGAGAAGCGCTCCAAGATTCCCCAAAGCCGTGGAAATGAAAATTAGAGCATCACCGAGGAAGGGTATTTGAGTTTTGGTCTGAAGGAGGGAAGGTGGAGGCCGTCCTGGGCAGGTGCGGAGATGGGAGTCTGGCGCAGAAGCGCGGCGTGACTCAGGAACTGAACTGAGGCCGGTGTATCTGGGGCTCTGGAATCAGTGGGGAAGTAGGCGAGAGGCAGGACATCTAGGAGCAGGGAGAGGATTATGTCCTTTAGTATGGAATAAAGATTATCTTACATGGAATGTGAAATGATCCTGAGTGATGATCAGAGGTATAAAGATAGGGCCGTTGACTTGAGGATTCTTCTTGCTCATGGATTCTGCTTATTCATCACCTTTAGGACTTCCGTAAGTTCACTCCTGGCCCCAACATCTCCGGCCAGGCCGTGAGATAGGGTGACCTAATACGAGCAAAGCCTTTCTCTGTGTTGCTTGGCTTTTCTGTCTGTGCCTCATTCTACCTCTCGTGCAAATTCCCTGAGACTGACTCATCTTCAGATCAGTAACCATCACTCATTCCTATTGGGTGTGGCTCCCATTCCAAATTAGTGCACAGCCATTAGCAAGCTTGTTTTTGGGCTGTGTTTGGGGCCACAACTCATTCCTGGTGCCACCGTCTCTGGCCAAACAAGGGTACACAGTTATCTAGTGTCAGCAAAGCTGTGCATGTTTACAGACTCGTCTCAGCTCCTTTGCTCAGCCGGGATTTGTAGACAGGACCTTGGTGGGACTTGGTGTGTGCATCATAAATAAATCTTGTCTTACGCTTCCTGTCTGCTGAGAAACAGGGCACCAAGAGAGAGGGCTACATGGGCTGCACATGTAGCCCATCGACAGTAAGATTCAACATCGTTGTTGCTTAGACTTAGGGACCAGGCAACAATTGAGATGATAAATCCCAGTGTCTGGAGTTATGCATTCAGAAACCACAGATGGGAGGGGACGGAAGTCAGCTCTGGAGAGAACCCACATGGTGGAGAGGGGTTGCTGCCCAGAAATCCCCAGCAATTTTGTTCATTTCTACATTATTTATTTCAAAAGACAATGTAGTGTAGTGGGAAGGAGTTCTGGCATCAAATAGATCTGAGTTTGAATTCTGTTTCTGCCCTTTACTAGGTGGGAGACCTTGGGAAAGTCACATTGGCTTTCACAGCCACAGTGTCTATAAGATGGTAGATCCTGTATGCCCTGTCCTGTTCTTATTTGTTGTATTAGTCAGAACATTTTTAGTTGCATAATAGAAAACCAGGTTGGACCAGCAAAAAAAAAAAAAAAAAATGACAGTTGTTGGGTAAAGCTGGGCTGTCTTCCAATACAGCTGGATCCTGGTGCTTAAATTTCACCAGGTGGGAAAAGTGGCGACCACCAGCCATAGCCTTAGATTCTACCTGTAAAAAGAAGGAGCTTATTTCCCAACAGTCTCAGCACAATTCTTGGCTGTGATGCTCACTGGCTGAACAGGGGTCCCTTAGCCAGGGAGGACGGCACTGTACTTGTCTGCCTCCCCTCACCCACACCAGAAGCAGGATGGCTCCCAGCAGAATGACTTAAATGGACTAAACGTAGAGGGAGGAGTGGTCCCCCAAAGAAACCTTGACTGCTTTTTGTTCCAGAAGGGAAAATTAATAATAATAGCAACCAGCTAGCATTGAGAATTTACTAAATGCCAAAGACTGTTTTTAGCACTTTATATGCATTCTATGATAAAATCCTTATAAAGATCCTTTAAGATACATGTGACATGTATCCCCATACTACAGATGACAAAATGAGGGAAGGAAGGGTTAGCAAACATGCCTGAGATCACGCAGGTAGTAAAAGTGGAGATAGGAGTCTTTGTGTGACTCTTAACCACTTGGCAACACTACCTCTTCCAAGGATGCTGCACAGGAAAAATCAATAAATGCCCCTAATGCTCAGCATGCTCAGTGCTTGGCACATGGCTAAATGGTAGCTCTCCTGATGAGAATTATTGTAACAAAGCCCTGGATAGAGCAGAAATAACCCGGACAAAATGCTAAATGCCATTCTGTGATGTGTCCCTGCGTTAATTCCCTCTTAATCAGTCATCCTCAGGTATTATCTCGGGGCCCTCAAGGGGTCTGGTCCTCGGAATCATCAAATGCCCACGGTTCCAGTTCATGCTTCACTTCCCAGCGTGACTGAGAGTTATTTTTGTAGACAAGAGCTCCTTACTCCAGGATGGGTCTCTGCACTTGCCTTTCATATTTTATCTGCAGGTTAACTCTTTTCCTAAGCTTTGGAAAGGAGGTGTTAGTCATACTTTCCTCTCATTTATTTTAGGAAAATTTGAGGGTGGTGGTGGTGGGCTGGGGGAGGCGGAGGCAGGTAAAAACTGGCAGAGCTTCCAAGATGGATGTGGTATCGAGTTCAATCAGCCTCCGATGGCCCAGAAACCCAAAGGACATGATGAGGGGTGCGGGCACACTCTGCGATGTCATGGGCACAGATAGAATGCAGACAGTGCAGTGAGACACCGTTGAGGTAGATCCGGCCATTTGTCGGATACACCCTCCCGTCAGCCCTGCAGTTGGCTTTGGGGAAGTCGGTCTGAAGACTCACAGGTGAAACAGAGTGGCTAAGAGCTTTAGTGTGGGATTCTCAAAGGCCTGGGTTTGAATCCCAGCTTGGCCACTTCCTGGTTATTTAGCCTCTCAGTTGCTCAAGTTCTCACGTAAAATGGAAAGAAGAAGAGAATAGTTTTTGGGGTCACAGCGGGACTCAGTGCACTAACATACTTAGGGTACTTACCATCCTGGTGGGGCATAGGATATACCTTCCATAAGTGCAAGCTGCCTTATTATTACACTTAGATTTGCTTTTTTCCTACCTCTTTTTAATCTTTGACTCAGTTTCTTAGATCTCTGGTGAAATCAGAGAAGCTACATCTAGGACCAGTTAAGAAAATAGCAAAAAAAAACTGCAAAGCTTAAACTAGATACTAGGTCCTCAATGACCACTCTAGCGTTTTGTGTATCCTGTAGGTACCTAGCAGTCTGAGTAAAGACATAAACAGGGTTGGAAAGCACAATTAAATTTGTCTACCAGTGGTTGGTAACAGACTGAATCTCTGGTGTCAACTTTGATTGATTGTGGCTGCACAGAATGCCCTGTTGATGAGGAGCCTGAGGTTGTGGCATCCGGGTTCTAGCAGAAAGAATGTTTGATTGATTAGTGATGTCTGCCAAGGGTGAAGGAGTGGGCAGGGGCCACCACATGTGTGCCAGGTGTAGGTTGTTTGTTCTTGGCATAGAATCTGGCAATTGATGAGTGAAACAAATCCAAATGCTCTGTGTTTAAGCCCAAAGATGCTTCTGTTGTTTAGAATATGACTATTTCCCTTATAGTATGGATTTGCAGCCTAACGAGACACTGGTATGTTCCTGAATAGTGCATGGTTTAAAAACAATTTAACAAATAAGAGCATTATATCAGGAATGTGTGGACACACTTTCCTAGGCTCCTGAGAAGCCTACTCTATTGATTACATTATGGTGATAATGTACCTGACATCCTCCTCAGATAACTAGGGTTATGTTTTGATATCTTAATTTAAAAAGTGTGATTTGTCTACAGTGCTATTTGTCATCTCTTTGCAATTATGTATTAATTGGGGCTGAATCACTTACATTTTAATACCATTAATTACAGCTATTATTTTCATTTGCCATTTGTTTTACTTAAAAAAAAGCAAGTCTATTCTTTAGTATAATTTTTAGAGATAGTTCTTTCTTTAAATTCTGAATTAAAATGCATTTAGGAAACACTTAATCAAGTGCATAGCTATTTTTCCATGATGGTTTTGTCATCTCTTCTCAAAAAAAGAAAAAAAAAAGATGGCAGTGGGTTTTTCCGGGATGAGTGCAGTGTTAATTAATTTTTCTCTCTCTTCAGTTGGTAGGTTTTATTATCCCATTTCTTGATATGTGATTGGGTGACTTCACACTTTAGATAGAAAGCAGACCCTGTCCAAAAGTGATTTATGTTGTCCCAGTACTTTTGCACAGTTCAGCTGAAATTTTCTTCATGTTGATCAAGGTCAGAAACCCCGGGATTACGCCATCCATCTCAGCAACTAGGTTGCTGAAATAATGTTTGATGGAACCTGGTACGATAACAACAGAATCCGAGGGTGGGTTGGGGAAAGCAAGCACACGTGTGTGCACACACCTGTCACACAAACACGCATGCACTTCTTACATTAAGTTCGTATCAGTTTACTAGGCTTTTTTGGATGGTTATAGATTAGAATTTATTTTTGCATAAATTCATCAAAAATGCGATATCTCTTACTCTGGCCATTTTAAACTAAAAGCTATCAGAATTTGAAGATTGGCTGGGGGTTTTTTGTATTTTCTTTGTTTTTCCAGCTTTAGTGAAGTATGATTGACAAAAAATGTATATGTTTAAGGTGTACAGCTTGATGTTTTGATACTCATATACACCGTGAAATAATCACTATAATAAAGCTAATTAATCATTACCTTGTGTATGTGTGTGTGTGTGTGTGTGTGTGTGTGTGTATAGTTACCATTTTCTTTTTGTTTTGTGTGCATGAGTGTGGTGAGAACACTTAAGATCTACCTTCTTAGCAAATTCCATATTTGCTTTTTAACCAAAATGTTTTCTGGGTGGATTGGAGGACGGATCCTATAGAACAGAATAAAACCTCAAGCTCAGGAAGTTCTGGCTTTGGTTAAGAGAGTAAGGGGGGAAACAAATGCTTGGCATGTGTCAGGCAGGCAGGATCCAACCTGGCCAGGGAGGCCGACAGCTCTTCTCCAGCCGCCTGATCCAGGTAAGTAACTGGCCCCCGTGGTGTGGAGAGAACTAAGTCAAAGGAGTAATTGAAAAACTTTAAGCCAATTTTATGTCTTCTCAGAATAGCACACTAACTTGCAATAAGAAAAAATGTATTTTTAATTTTATCTATTCAGATTGAATTTTTCTGTGGATCTAATTTATCAACTCACAAATTGACATATTAATTTTTCCCCATGACAGGAATGTTTTCATGGAGAAATCATTAAAGTCCAAGAGCTAAGGCTCTATCAGAAAAGCCACCCAAAGGCAGGCATCAGTATAGTCAAACACACAGTAAACACCTTTCCTTGACAGCTGTATGAAATGTAAATTAAAGCCATATGATACACCAATGTTTACCTACCAAGTTAGCCCTGTTAACATAAAATAAGAACATTATCTCTTCCCATCCTGGTTTGGGTCTTTACTGGGAATTTTGCAATTTGGTGGAAACCATTTAAAAACCAGAGTGTCCATACCTGTGAACGGTCACACAGATAATTATTTCTTTTGACCCAGTCTTCCTCATTTTTTCTTATTATCCCAGTCCAGTAGAAACAAAGGCCTCATGAATAGAGCCACCATTGTTCTTTTACTAGTAATGCCAAAATATTGGCAACAACTTAAAGGAATGACTTACTATGTTGAATTCAGAACATGATAGCGTATTATGCAGCCATTGAAAATGATGAATGTGCTTGCGTCACAGGTCCATGGATAATAATTGATACAATGTTGAATAACCACACATCCCACAAAATAACATGTGCTTCTGATTGTGATCATGTACAAAATTTGCATGGGAAAAGATAAATATTTACGTTGGTTTATATTCAAATATAATTTCGTTAATCTCTGATTTTAGGATTAGAAAGTAAGACATAGTAGAAGTGTGGAAGGAGTCTATTGGAATCCATCTACGACCGAGTTTGGGCAAGTTCCTTAATCTTGATGCATGTCCGATTCCTCTTCTGTCAAGAAATAATAATAATACCACCTACTTCTTAAGGACCTTGTGAGTCTTATTCACAATATATCTAAATTACCAGCACATAGTTACTCAATGCCTAGTTGTTAATAGCAGTGATGTTACTGAAAACCGCAGCAGTAGAGATCATGATAGACAGTTGATATTCCTGTTGAGAATTAGAAGTTCACAGATGAAAACAATCTCCAAATGAGACACCATAGTCTATAATAAATGTCTCGAGTGAAATACTACCAAGGGGCCAAACATAGGATTTGGGCGACTCCTCCTGTTAAGACAGCCCTAGATAGAAGTCCGTACCGATTGTGAAAAGCAGGAGTAGAGTTCACAGGGTTATTACCTGATCGAATCTGTCGGGCACATGATGATCCTAGATGCTGATTCAGGAGGGATAATGTTTTCTACATTGAACATGGCTTTGTGTTTGCCGAGAGGGGACCTGTCCGGGTTGTCAGCAACTTGGAGACTGACAGATGGAGTGATTCCCAAAAGAGCAGCCTACAGGAGCCTGTGAGCAGACCTCCCCAACTCTCACCTTTCAGTTCATTGGTTGGAAGTTTCTCTATCTTGCAGGAGTCTCCAGACCTATTGCTATTCATGAAATTAAAGCAACTACTTATATCCTTGAAACATCACTATCTATTTAAACAGGATCAATTTCAGCCCTTAATTTGGGGACAGATATATGTATTTTGTCAGAAATCTATTTTGATACAATTACTGAGGAAATAACTTCAAATTGCTGCTTCACTTTGCTCACAGATACCCTTCAAGGGGCTACTGTTTCAAATGAGTTAGACCGTTTTGTTTATCAACTTATTCCAATAATTCTGAGAGTTCATAAAATTGTGTGTCATTTAACATTCATCCTGTTTTCACATTCCAAATTGTCTTTAAAACTATTGACAAGACTGGGTAGATATGATGATAACTATGAAGTATCAATATCAAACAGCTGATTTTAAACTGCTTGGTCATATGTTTGCTTGTGCATTCTATTAAAGGTTTAAACATTTGGAGTTGGTGAGGTTATGCAACAGTTATTAATCATATCCAACTTCTAAGACTGTAGGTCCATCTCATCTAGCTACACTGGGATTGGAGGCTAAGGTAGCATTAGATAGAAATAGATATTTATCTTTTATTCTATTTGTGAGTCACTGGAAATATAAAGGTCACTGAAACACACAGTTTCTTGGAATCTGCCACCATGGAGCTTAGGTTCTGTTGGAAAAATAGACATAAAATATAAAATAACTATATACTTAGAATTGTTTTAGGCATGAAAAAGAAAAAGTATAGGCTATTTTGGGGTGATGGGGAGTTGAGAGAGAAGATAGAGGAGAAGGAAGGTGAGAGAGAGAGAGAGAAAAAAAGAGAAAATGAAAGAGAGAAAAGAAAAGGAAAGAAAATCAGTGAGGAATTCTGTTTTATGTGACAGATTCTCAGACTGGCACATAAACTAATAGACTTTAGTTCTCCTGGACTCCAGCGCTCAGATGGTTCTGCAGGAAACTTCACCCTCGATGACTGACTCTGTTCTCTGCTTTCCTTGGCTTTGGCTTTAGTGCTGTGACGTGGGGAGACAGACACCAGCCACTCCACACTTACGTTCTACCAATTCAGCAGCCCTGGTAGAAAGAGAACTTCTTTCCCCAAACAGTCCTAACTTAAACAGATTTCTTAGGTGCACCTTCTCTGATGTCATGAGTCACGTGCCCTCCACCCTGCCTCTGGGACCCGTTGACTAAACTGAAGCTCCCTAGAGCTCAGCCGGGAGGATTAGGATGCTGGTCAACCAGGCCCAGCTCATGCCCCATGCCTGCAGTGCTGATACGATGCCAGTCCAACAGTAATGGTGCAGAACAATAATCGGGGAAAAACTGCTCCCCACCTGGCCTGCTTCTTCCCAGAGTTGGAGTGGATGTGGGTCAGGTCAAAGCAACAATTGTCTATGGCAGACAGAGGCATGATTTCCAGGTGATCCCTGATCTCTAAACCCCTCTGGCTGCTCACTGCCTGGTCTCTACCCTCCTCTGGCCCAAAGCCTGCATCTTCTCTATCCACTGGCTCATCCCCAGAGGTCAGCTGGACCCCTGCGCAATGCTAACAGTGTCAGTCATTCAGAAACATACTGAGCACAAAGAAATGAAATACGGGGCTGACGTGCAGAACCGTCAGCTTTGGGGGGCAGGGGCTCCACACCCCGTGTGCCCAGCAGAGCGGCTGCACAGAGAACAGGCTGGAGATAGATGCAAGGGAAGGAGGTATGGCCTGCTGCGGAGATGAGCTGCCCGGTCACATTCACAGCAAGGCCGGTGTACACCTCTGGACGGGAACTGATAGTAGCCAAGACCGCGATGCAGGGAAGACTGGTTTGAGACACTGAGAGGAGAATAAACACTTGCAGGAGGAAGTGCCAGGCCAGGCTGGAATGTGTCTGCACACATAGAGAACAAAGGCAAGGGGCCCCAGAAAGGAAAGAACAGTGCAAGCAGGATCACTTCCTTTAGAGACATATTGGGGAAATTGTGTTTTAGGATTACTTTAGGAAAGAAGTGGGAAATCCAGCACTCTCTTGGTTGTAATAGAAATGCCATTCAGATTGACTTAAGCTAAAATGGGAATTAACTCCCAGTCACGGTTGAAGAGTGGCCTCCAAAAAGATATGCTGAAGTCCTGTCTCCCACCCGGTGCCTGTCAGTGTGATCTTGTTTGGAAATAGGGTCTTTGCAGATGACGTATTCAGGTTGAAGGGAGGTCACACTGGACGGGGCAGACCTCAATCCAGTGGCAGGGTTTTTATAAGTAGAGGCGGATCTGGAGACACAGAGACACAGACTTGCAGGGAAGCCGGGAGGTGGTGGAGGCGGAGGCTGGAGCGATGCAGCCTAACCCGAGAGTACCAGGGATGGGTGGCAGCCTCCAGGAGCCAGAAAGAGGGCATCACAGGAAACACACCCTGGCTAGTGCCTTGATTTCCATATCTGAAAATCCAGAGGTACCTGGCTTTAGGGTGCTAAATGCAGGTGCTCACACGTTTGTCCTCAGGGACATGCTGGTCACCGTCTCTCGGTCCCGTATATCTTGGAGTCGACTTCGTTTCAGGTGAGCTCTTCCCACACGGAACAAAATGACCTCAGGACATCAATTCCAGACTTACCTTCCACCACTTTGGTGAAAAAGTCCTGGGCTTGGTCGGGTTTGGGTCCTGTGTCCATTGCGGAACCCGTTCCTGGCACCGTAGGCATGGGAAGCTGTATGTGGCATTTGGGACCCTCGTGCATACCTGGAACTTGGAGCAAGTGTCAGCTCCACACGGACTCCCAGGGAAACAGGAGGGGAGAAATTTCCTAAAGGAAAAAAGGTCCTGAAAAGGCTTCTCAGATGGAAAATTGAAAGGCGGCCATGGTGGGGATGTTATCATTAGATGTAGGAGGAAGGATGCTGCACAGAGAACACACCTCTCTCTCTCTCCTCCCTCCCTCCCTCCTTCTCTCTCTCTCTCTCTCTCTCTCTCTCTCTCTCTCTCTTACACACACACACTCATCCCTCTGCACACACACAGATCAGATTGCAGAGGGCTTTGAACCACAGGTGAGAAGGTTTCTTGGTCACACAGGTAGGCTTGAGAACAATAGACTAAGAGACTTACAGTTCCTGGGCGTCCCAAGGAAGGACTTCCATGATCAGAAGGGTGTGGGGAGAATGTGGACTGGGCGTGGGATATCATGCTGCCCTCCTCCACGTTCTGGGAAATCACGCCCTCTGTTTTACTGCAGCCACACCTACCCCAGGGGTGTCCTAGCCAGAGGCCACCTCTCCGTAGTAAATACTGGCACAAGGAGGCTGTTACTGCAGCCCAGAGAGGAGGCAGAAAGAATCTGAAGGGTGATGCTGCCCTCAGGGATGAAAACTCTGACTTGATCATGACACGTTCTGTGCATGTAACTAATACATGTGTCCCTTAAATATGTAAAATATTTTGTATTTCCAGATGTTAACTCATTTTTCTGCACAGAACCAGAAGACAAAAATGCTTCAAAAAGAATAAAAATAACTTTTAAGTACTAAACACTTTCTACTTACAAGGACATTTGCTAATTGCTTTGCAAGCATGATTCATTTAATCTGCCTATTTTAAAATACAGATAGATGCTTTTTTTCAGATGATGCGATGTAATTCCAGAAATCTTAAATGAATGTTCCACGCTCATGTGATGACTCGGCGGCAGCTCTACGATTAGAGCAGAGATTTGCCCCATGCCAGAGCCCACGGATTTTTCAGCTACTCTAAGAAACCATGGAATTAATGGCATCCAACACACCTGATATTACTTGAGGCCTTGTTGTAACAGTTGACTGAGACACCTGCATAAACACAAACACATACAGAGATGTAGATACGTGTGGTATGTTTCTACGGAGACTAAAAGTCTATTTTATTAATATTACTCTAAGTTCAAGATGGACTTATTGCCCCCAAAAGGCTACCTACATCAAAAGATCCTAAATAAGAAAGTTTTAAACATCCAGCATAAATTAAGAGCTTTATATCAAAAACATCGGGGAGCTAGAATTAAATAAAAATTAAGCCCAGAAGCAGAGTAATGACCCAGCAGTTCGTTACAGCCTTACATTTTCAATCAAAGATAAAATCTCATTAAAAGTATATCTTTGATTAGGGAACAAGCTCGGACTTCTCCAAAGTTGGATTGCTTTATCCATAGACATATGAGCCCTGAAATCTTTTTTTCTTCTTTTCTAACTTTAAAGATAGCGAGCTATTTATCTTCTGACATCATTATACAAGGTATTAATATAGAAGAAGACAGAACAGAGATGACAATGCTTTTCATATATCTACCAGTGCCTTTTACCCCATAAAATTAAGGGCCTATTTATATAGGCTGTCGCAATTTTAGGGAAGAATGTTTATATGTTACTAGATTGATGAATCAGTAAAGAACTATAGAGAACATCTAACCCAGCGCTGCTCAGGAGAAATACAATGCCATCTACACACGTTACATCTTCTAGTGGCAACCTTAAAAAAAGTAAAGAAGAAACAGATTAAATTTAATAATATAATTTATTTAACCTCTATATCCAAAATATCATTTCACTATGCAATTAATGTAAAAATTATTTATATGATACATACATATATGTCTCTCTATATACCTATATATAGGCACATAAAAGTGTATATAGAGGCACATATGTATGTACTAAGCCTTCAAAATCTCATATGCATTTTACTCTTATGGAAACAAAAATAAGAAAAATAAATAAAGATAGAGAAACCAAAGATTAGAGAGATCTCTTTGTAGGTTTTCCAATAACAAAAGAGTTTCTATTTTGAGAGTAGGTTGTATACTAGCAGTGCCCTTAATGATGTGCTTTTGGGAAACCACACTTCTAAGACATAAGAGAACTGACGTGGGAAATCCTTTAAGCCCTGTGTATCTCATAGTAGAGACTCAGGCCGACCAATTGCAGGAAATACTAACATCTTCCCGCTGTAAGCTTTGGAAGTTAATCACTGACCGTGAATCATTGATAGGGCTCGTTAAGTAGTCGGTTCAGGAGCTGGATGAGGCTTGGTAGATGAGTGGTCTTTGGTGATGTTTCCATGTGTAGCATGCACCCGTCATTCATAGGTGAAGTCATTTGAGGTGGTGCATGGATGTGTCATTTGATACAATTGAATCATAGAGTGAGACTAAAATTTTCCTTTCAAACCCATGTCAGTCTTTCAGATGTCAAAGAGAATGACTCCGTGTGTTGCTATTAGATCTCTAACACCTCTCTAACCCTTGCTAATCTCTTTGAATAGAGACAGAGAGCACGCACGAGCAGGAGGGCTTTAAACAGACAAGATATCTAGCCAGAACTTAATTGAGGGACATTGCTCTGTTTTCAACCCATTTAGTCTGACAGTCTCCATCTATTTAGGGCAAACGAGACAGTTTTTCAGTTTTGGTAATGATACAAAATAATGTTTTAAAGTGTACTGAAATGTAAATGAGTTAATTTTTTTTTTTTGAAGATAAGCTGATTGCAAAAGTGACCCATGGATTAGGCAAAAATGGTGAAATTGATATGTGAGTGAAAATTTGGAAAATGCCTGTCTTGTATTGCGACGTAAAGGGGAGACTTGTCTATGTTTACTCCAGACATCATTGCATGGCTTCATTTCTTGGTCTCAGTTTCCCTTCCTGGACCTGGCCAGTTTCCAGAAATGATGCTTCTTGGTCACATTCTTGTTCACATCTTATGGATGTGGCACGTGAAGTCCTTTGCTACCAGCGGGCAAACATTTACGGCGGTACCCCTCTCCTCCAGGAGATAGCCCCGCTCTCTGTTACACTGGGTACCAGTGGGCTGGAAAGGGACTAACATTCTCTGAGCAGCCCCTTTGTCAAACATGTAAGCCCCTTTGTCAAACATGTAAGACAGGGCATGGTCCAAACTAGCCGCCCGCACCATGCAAGAGGACTCAAGCGTGTTCTCTGATGAAGAGAAGGGTACAGCATTTGAGTATGGAGGTCCCCTTCCTTTCTGCTTTCACCGTCCTGTCTGCCAACTGTTAATTCATCAGAGAGAGGCTTAACAGATACTACAAACTTCTTCATAAAACCACTCATTTCTGGTTGTTTATTTTCTTTCATATTTTTCTGAGCTTTGCTTAATGCTCTTAGGGTGTTTGTTAATTAGCAGTGTTTTCGTTTATCTGCCTGAGAGGCAAGGTGGGGTGATTACAAGCTTAAACACCCAAATATGATGAAGTTCAGACTAATTCTGCTACTTCATAAAATGTAGTCTTGAGGAAATCTCAAGAACGTGGTATCTCTGAACTTCAGTTTTCTCACCTGTGAAATGGGGTCACAGGGGAACTTCCACATAAGGTCGTGGCTGAGAATGGAAAGAGGCAGGATAGTGATTAGTACAGAGCTGTGTATATACACCGTAAGTGGTGGAATTATAATTATTAGTACTAGTATTGTTCATCCCTCTGCTTTTTCTTTGACCTCCTAGTGGATAAAGTGACTTGAGTTCTCTTCTAAAATAACAATCAAGTTTTATATTTTATACTCTTATTTTACTTTTCCAGTGTCAAAGTTCAGTTTCCCAGGAACAGGCAGGGGAGTGATACTTAACAAAAGAGACTGCTGTGGTTAGGATTTAAATCTCTGTGTTTCATCTTTGTAAGGCAGAGACATGGCAGCTTTGCACCTAACTCTGCAAAACATTCCTTGAGCAAATGTTGAAATAAGAAAAGCATCGTGGTCAAAACATGAAGTGCCGTCCACTGTTCTAGCTACCATGGTAAGCATGGAATTAAATGAATATTTACGCAAAGATCACAATGTAAATGCAAACCGAACTGCATAATGATTGAGCCTGAGTAACTTCTAACATAGTTCATAGAAAACTTCAGATTATTTATGTATGGGTTTCAGAGTAAGTAGAAGTCTATTTTTTGTCCTATCATGGTTAAGAATCTTTGCTGCCTATACTGGTAGCAAATTTTTATCAAGCAATAATATTTGCCTGGTAAACTATGTAAGCCAGATTTAGAAGTTGGTCTGAGATCAATCTGTGATCGATTTGTCTCTGAAAGGGGGTATATATACAGGTATTCTCCATCTCTATACTATAGTCAGTTAAGAAAGTAATTAAAACAACAAATCATCATTAATTTAGTTCATTAGTTAAAGGCAAAACGGAAGAAACAAACAACACACGTAATCACGATTGTCCTCCTCCCCACCCCCAGCGTGTGCACACACACGCACACACTCACACCCCAAAGTCATTTTACCAACAAAGAAAATCTTGGTCCAGTGAATTAAATGTTCAAATTCCATCTGATAATGTCGGTGTCACAAACATGGCGTCTCCCTTTGTGACTCAGTTCTCACATCTGTAAAGTGGGGATAATACCTGGCCCTTTCTATTCAAGCAGGTCATTCTGAAGATAAACTGAGCTATTTTGAGGATCAATCCAGTAAACATTTACTGACTCCCTTGTGCAGTTCTCCAGCATTATGCTTGGAAAAATAAAGTATGTCCCTTAAAGCAGGTTTTGATATTAATATCTTTCTTTTTTTGATCTCCAATTCTTTTTCCAAATTTTGAACTTCAGAGGATGGAAAGTGCCCCCTGACTTAGAACTTTTTGCTAGTATCTATTTTTGAGACACAGTTTGTTTTGCCCCAGTGAATGAAATGTTAGCATCCTTTTAAAGTTCTTCGTGGGAAATAGTCAAATTCTTGTGCCTTGAGTGTAGATTCTCTGCTTGTCGGTTGCTTCATTTGTGTACAAGGATTAGGGTAATTAAAACAACAAATAGAGCAGAATCAGCACTCCTGGCATATATTCTCAGATACTGAAGCCCCAGCCCTGTCTCCTTGGGAGGGGAGCTGTCAGGTGTAGGTTTCCAGCTGAACACTAGAGGCACCTTCTGTTTAGACCACAATTGCTGCAGTATCAAACTTTGCAGACGCTTGCCCCATTATGGGGAATTATGATGTCTAGACAAAGGTGTTTTATTTTATGGAAAAAGAAAGAAATGTGTTTAATAATAATTATATTTAATGTGGTTATAATTCATGTATTTTATACTGATTTTGTGGTTATGTAGAAAAGGGTTTCTCAACCTTGGCATTATTGACATTTTGGACCAGATCATTCTTTGCTGTGGAGATTGTCCTTCTCATCGTAGGATGCTGAGTAGCATCCCTGGCCTCCCCCCACTAGATGCCAGTAGCATCCCATTCCCTTATTGTGACAATTGAAAATGTCTCCAAATATGGCCAAATGTTCCCTGGGGGTTGCAAAATTGCTCCGAGTTGAGAATCACTAGTGTAGGATAACGTTATCATTAGCAGTGGATTTGTGCTAAAGTATTTCAGGATGAAATTTCCACAACTTATGTTCAAAGAGTTTAATAAGCATGTAAAACAGATAAAGGCAAAAAGAGAAAATAAAAGAAAAGAGAGAGAAAGAAAGGAAACAAAGGAAATGGAAGAAAAGAAAAATAAAAAAAGACTACGAGAGCTGAAATTCACAGGCCAAGCAATTCACACCAGGCTGCGTGTGGTTGGCGACTCCAGCTCTGGGTGCTCTACAAAGAGCGGGGCGAGGGAGGCGGACAGCTCCCCCCAGCAACGTAGCACTGTCCTTACGAGAGGAACACGTGGGATACAGCCTGCAGCATACCGGAGACTGTACGTCCATGAAATAGTTATTTAATGACAAAAGTAATTAGCAAATTCTTATTCTTCCTAGGACATTACCCAGAGAACTTGCATTAAGTTGTTATGTAAAAGACAAAGAAACAAAAATAGGGGGAATGTTCTAAATTAAAAGAGACAAAAGGGACGTGAATGCAATGCTGAGGTTAATTTTTTTAGAGGCTCGAAATAGCCATTGAAACATTTAAATATGATAGTGGGCTTTAGATTTAATTTGAATTAAAGTTAATTTTCTTAGGTGTGATAATAGAATTGTGGTGATATAGGAGAATTGTGGTTATGTAGGAGACTGTCCTTATTAGGAGATGCATGCTCAGGTATTTGGGGGTGATATATCCACTCTTCTGTAGTTTTTGTAACAAAGGTTTTGTAACAAACAAAACATATATACATATATACACACACATACATTATATAGACACAATATACCTATGCAAAACTATATATATAAAGCAAAACTATGTAGCTTTTTGTTTTATCATCTAGTTGTGTACATTCATGTGTGTTTATATATGTGTGCGTGTACATCTATGCAAGTGTGAGTGTACCCAAACTGTACAGACCAAGTGGTTCGCACCAGAGCTAAGAGACAGCACTCCCTCAGATCCGCACTCTCTGCTCCAGGTACAGCAAGCAGGGCATGTGGGGTGGTGAGACCTAGGTTGGGCAGTGCCCATCCAAGTCTGAGCCTTGTGGGTCAGACACACCTGAATTCGGATCCTCCTTCCACCAATGAACAGCAAGGTGACTCTCCATGGCTTCTATAACTTTGAAGCCTCAGTAACACAGAAATAACTCTTTCTCTTACCTGAAATGATTGTAATAACGAAACGAGGTAACGTACGTGAAAGCACCTGTCGTGCATTGGGTACCTGTCAATACCTGTTCCCTTCTGTTCTCCATGGCACGTGGCCTCATTCCAAGGATAGGGGAGAGTAAATGGCACAAGCTGTGACCAGCTCATCGTGGGCACTTTAAACTGCTGTTTGCATTTCACGTGTACGTGTACTGCACAGAGAAAACAGTTTAGATGTCCTGTGGTTTTCAGGGCTATTCACATGTTTGCACAGTTCGACGTCAGGATCTGATGTTAAACACAAACGTGTTCACTGGTCTCTGCCTGTAACCGGTGGGTTGCTGGTGCAGAGGCTCGTGTGGCCAGTAGATGGCAGTGCACGACAAAGAACGAGCTGCCTGGCTCCAGCCCCTGTTTTAATTAGCTGAAAGGAAGACAGGTATGCTTTTATATAGTTTTTGATTTTGTAATTTTCCTGAGCAGCCATCGAGGGCAGATGTTTTCATCCTCTCCCTCTGCTTAAGTATCAGAAGAGAGGGAATATCAAGATGCAATCAATCGCTGGCCACGGTAAACCCTCTGAACTCAAGTCTTGCAGACATCATCAGCTTGTGCCATCTTAGAAATTGCTGCAGTGGAGGGAGGCACGGAGCTATCAATTACTAGTAGGGCTGCAATCCCCTCTGTCCTTGAAAAGGAAGCCTGCTGACTCCGTGGGTGAGATGAGGGGACAGCCGCTGGTGGGGGAGGCGACTTCTTTATCAGTGTCCTAGAGGTGGCTCTGGAGCCCTGGAGGAAGAAATTAAAGATCAGCTTAAATTGTACATGATGGCTAAGCCCCCCTGTAATGAATTACCATTAACTGGCCAGCAAATTAATTGAAACACGGAAGCCTGGAGGAAAAGAAAAATTCCTTAAAGCATTTTTTTTCTCTTCTAGTAGTTTCCTTTGTCTGTTGAGTGAGAAAGACTTCATGCAAAAGGAGCCAGTACGTTCTCTGTACGTACAGAGTCCCGGACAGGTTTTATATGTTTTCTGGTTTTACTTAGGAAAATCTTCAAATTAACCTATGTGGCAGGGAGTATGAATGCCATATTACAAAAGAGGAAAACTGGGCCTCAGACGTGGTGGGTGGCTTGCCTAAGGCTATTAATACGTGATGACTGAAAAGTTACAGGTGAGATTCGAACCTCCAGCCCTTGGCATTTCCTTTTTCCATGTCTAGAAAGGGATTGTGGGTAAATAAAAGCTGTCTCCTTTTGTGTGCTAGTCAATGTCTTTATTCCTGCTCTACTTATTAACCAATGAAAAATAAAGACAGGAGGTGGTGTTGACCGTTACATTGGCAATATATGACTTTGAACAAGTGCGCTGAAAGGAGGAGAGCTTCATTTTTTGCTTTTTACACGGAACCAAGCTCAAACATCATTTGCTGATTACACAAAAGTCATCCATGCTCTTTGTACAACGTTAAAAAATACAGAAAAGTATAAAAAAGTAGATTAATCTCACCACTCAAAAATAACAACTTCCACAGTTTGCTGTTTTACCTTTTTTTATTTTCTTTTTTCCCTCTAAGCATCTGCAATTTTAACAAACCGTTCACACAATGTTGTTTTTATTTCATCACTAGAGCATTCCTTGCGTCAATAAATACTTTTTAAAAAAAATCCCATTTTAATGGCTTTGTGTCCTCTTCCATTCTATGAATATTTCCTAGTTTTTGGTTTTTTTTTTTTAGCAGACTATTCTTTCATTTTTGTACACTTAAGTTTATTTCAACTTGGGAGGAATAGGTTCTCTTTGGCTTTTGAAAAACAGACAATGCCGCACCTTAGCAAAGATGTCCTTTGAGAATGCTCCATATGTTTGGCCGAGGCAGGCGCTGCCCAGCGCTACGGTATTTCATTCAAAGCCCCAGGCGGCGGCAGCGAGGACTGGCCTCCCTTCCACGTACTGAGTGGAGGGAATGGGGAGGGAGGAGCAGATCCTTCTCAGGAACTCAGCCTGGGTTCTCCCGTCAGAGGTTCCTGTCACTCAGGCAGGTCCAGCCCACACCAGGCAGTGGCCAGGGCCCTTCACAGCAGCGGCAGGCGTCTTTCTGCCTGGGACCTTCCAGGCTCACGGGCTCAGTCTGAGCCTCTGCCCCGCCCTCGTTTGCTTTGCCGATGCTTCAGGAAGCCTCGTGGGTCGCAGGGACGTGACAGCACACCCAACGGCCGCTGTGCCCAGGCCACCCTGTACTCACAGCGCAGCTTGTTTCTGCATAATTTAAGCGCTACATGGTTGTGCCTTTTAAGTTCTGTGAAATTGGTGTTCTCCCATCCATGAAATTATATACATCTTGGGAACGTTTCTCAGTTGCTAAAGGGGAGAACGCATTCTTCAAAAGCGGTGAGACAACAGTGGAGTTGATAGAGCTACCCCGAAAAGTACGGCTGTCTCTCCTTGCTGTGTTGGGACACAAAGGTTGGCGTTTTCTTTTTAAATTCTAAGGAAACTAAATTGCAAAGACAGGCTTCGCATTATGTTTCCAGCCACACTCGTTCCTTTTTCCCCAGCCTTCGTCATCACACGCACACCCTGATCCCAGTTCACACATCAAGAGACCCACGAAAACTGTTGATGATACAGATTTCATGTTCTTTGTAAACATTCTGTGCATTGCTGCTACTTTCTTGTGTTTTGGGGGCCTAAGAGAATGGTAAACAATCTTCCAAGAAATGATTTTGATTATTTTTACTCACAATGATATGATTTTAAAATACTCATTCTTGAACACAAGTAATATATAACATTGTAGAAAACCATTGTAAAGCTCATTTCGTGAATCTCTGCACTGTGAACAAATAGGAATGCCGGGCATCTAGTTCCTGAACGAATCCCACTTACAGAAGAAGAACATTTTTTTCTTCTTACAACTTGGGGTATCCATAGAAATCCAAATTAGAATAAGCATTCTCTGAATTCCTGGTTTGGAAGTCAGGTGATAATCTGTGTTCATCAGGATAGGTCTGTCTATGCTGCAGTAACAAACATGCCCCGATAGCTCAGCAGCTTGTCACTTGCAAGCTGTTTTCTTGCCTCAGGATGCCCAGAGCAGGTCTAGCAGCTCTCCAAGGCAGTTCTCTTCCAACGAGAAATGCCAGGACTCGGGCTGCTTCTCTCTCATGTAGCTTGTTGCTTTCTTTATGTCTTACATGGCTCCGCAGGGTTGTGTTAGCAGGAGAGAAGAGAAGATGGAAGGCTCACACCCACGCTTTTATGGGTCAGCCCAGAGTGGTCCCATGACACTCCCATTATTCCCTATGGGCAGAACAAATCACGCGGGCCCAACCCAACTGCACAGGAGTCTGGGAGATGCGTGTCCAGGAAGTGCACAGTGAACCAGGACACAGTGAACACATATCATGTCTCTCTGACACATCACCAAAACGGTCTTCTTGCATGTCAGCTTTGATAACGGAAGATGCTACATGTTAATGAAAATATTCTTTGAAGGCCAGGTATAGTGGCTCATGTCTGTAGTCCTAGCATTCTGGGAGGCTGAGGCAGGCAGATCACTTGAGCTCAGCGGTTCGAGACCAGCCTGAGCAAACGCAAGACCCCGTTTCTACTAAAAATAGAAAAATTAGCCAGGTATAGTGGCATGTGCCTGTAGTCCCAGCTACTCAGGAGGCTGAGGTAGGAGGATCGCTTGAGCCCAGGAGTTAGAGGTTACTGTGAGCTATGATGATGCCACTGTACTCTAGCCAGGGTGACAGAGCAAGACTCTGTTTCAAAAAAAAAAAAAATGTGTGTGCGCGCGCGTGTGTGTGTATTTATACATATGTTCTTTGAAAACATAGTCTATGCCAAGCACCGCGTTATGCATCTCACCTACATTCTTTCATTCGTACCCTTCGACAACAGCAGTGAGCGACAGATGACATTTCCTCCATGTAGTAGGTGACGAGATGGAGGCTGAACAAAGTAGCTTTTCAAGCACTAGTCGTGGGATCTCTTGGATTCAAACCCAGGAGCACCAGCGGTCACGCCTGCACCGTTCTCGTTTGAACCTGCAGATTCTTGTTAGAGAGGGTGATGGCCCCAGACTCATCCCCTAAGGCCGATGGTGTCTGGAGTTTTTATACAAACTGGTTGTAAGATCTGGGGGCCGAATTGTTTCCTTTTTCATACATGTTTATGACCCACGTGAAGTGACAAAATAGACTTTGAAATACAAGGAAGATGTTTCTCTTAAGTCTTACCCTGCACATTTATTATATGAAAATCCAGATTTATTTGATGTGGATAATGAATAATCCTTTCTTTCGCTAAAGAAAAAAACCATCTTTTTAGGTAGTGATGTTTTCATGCATTTTAAATATGGTTTAATGCACAAAGTAATTTTTACTTTTGTGCAACAGGTGCTTATAAGGGGACCTATCTTTCGTATAAATGGCCTCAGCCTGTCTATGACAGTGTCCACTATAAATGATATCAAAGAGTTTCTGCAGTCAATATCTTCCTGAATGTAGATGCAGTCGTTGGGGACAGTTGTCAAGAAAATCTTCTGGAAGTACTTTGATGACATGTCTATCGTTCATGTTCTGTTTATTTTTTTTCTTGTAACTCCCACAACATGGAAATAAACAGAGAGCCCAGCTGTTTTATTTTTTTGTCCTCCTACAGGGAGAGACTCATCGCACAGACCTCCTGAGCGAGGGCAATACGTTTCATCTCCTGCAAAGAGATTAGTCTCTGAATGTGGTTTCCCTTTGTGCTGTGCTTGTGAGCGTGTGCGTGTGTCTGTCGATTGCAAGTCGGCAATTGTGAGGTGTGAGAGTTAACTGTTCCCCAGAGCATACTGGCAGGCTGATAGAAAATTAGTTTCGGGTATTGATGATAAACAAGTTAATCTTATTTGAGTAATCTTTTGAAAACAAAGCTTGCTTTATTTATTTATTATTATTTTTTCCTATAGGGAGTTATCCATGAGTGAAATAAAAATGCTTAGAAGATGTTCTTAGATTTGAGCCTTTAGCTTATAAAGATTTCAATAAATGTTATAGTATCCATTTTTTAAAACATGGGCTAGTTTATCAACAGTGTAAATAACATGGCTCTCTAAGAATATATTTCATTTTACTGGAATTCTAGGGTATGGGGAAATAATAACATGTGTGTTTTTAACTGTGCATGGAATGGTAATACCACCCATAAGATACATCTTTCTGTGGGAGATAGTTCACAGGTCTGTTCATTTGCAAAAGTTTATATACAAGATCATCACACTTTAAAAAGATGGAGGGACTATTTAAAATACAAAATGGTTTTGCCTAAGATAGTTTAATAGTAAAGAAAGAAAAAAAATTGATCTATTTGTTTTAAGAAATGATGTACAAGTGAAAGTCAAATAAAACTTCAAAAATCATCATTTCAAAATTATAATGATTAGATGCTAAGATGATCTCATGTATCATTATTAAGTAGGACCAAGCAGGGACGGATTGGTTGGTTGGTTGGAAATTACAAAGCTCTGTTTTTAGTCAGTTGTAGTGCAGTGAGAAGTGGGTTGAAGAAAAAAAAAAAAAGATATTTCCAACTCTAGGATATTTCCAGTTTGTTTTTCTTGACTTTAGAAGTACCGTGAGCCAAGAAATGTACTGTCTCGAGGCTATCATTTTCCTTCCTACAAATTCACATTACTGAATTCCTCCCCCCTTGGATGCTGAAACATAATCAGGGGAATTGGCAGGGTTGGGTTTTCATTTTCACCTCCGGCTAAATCTGTCAACCTGTGATGAGGTTGGTTGGCCATCAACAGGAAGTGAAATGTTTTCGTATCTGTAGAGCGGGAACAAGTACCAGCTCATGCAGCATCCATTCATTTTGTTATTCATGTTACATCATGTTCCTTCTGACTGTTAACATGGCGATGTCACTCGGTCTTGAGAGATGTTGGGAAAAGTAAAAGGGAATCATAGAGTTCCGGAAAGAAATCTCCCAGCCATGTGTTCTGTATCAAAAAGTGCCTGCTATTAGCTGGGAGGGAGCTCGATGTCACTCCTATCAGAAAATGATTTCCTGTCCCTATAAAACCATCCCTATGTCTATTGAGAGTAACCGCGTGTGTGTGTGCATGTGTGCGTGTGCTGTAAGGCGTAGAGTGGCGGAGCTGTAAGCCTGTAATAAACACAGCTATTTCTTAGGAATGCTTATTTTGCTGTCATTCTTCACTCCTCTCTCTCCATTTCCACCTTCCCAATCCAAACTTGTCATTTTCGACACCTATGAGTTCTACGTCCTCGGTACCTTTGGCATCTATTCCCTTTTATTTATTTATTTTTTTCGTGGCTGCCACTCAAGGCTGGGAACCGGAAAACCTTCTGAGTAAAGGCTGTGTAGCAGGTACTGCGTTATCGCATCACGTGCATCATACATACCGTTTCACGTAATCTCCGTGTCAACCCCAGGAGGTAAGAACGTGTGCCCCCGCTGTTTAAGATGGCCTGGGCCCACAGATGTGAGATGACTGAGGCAGGCAGAGCAACAGCTCCTCCGAGACGTACACATCATCATCCCCGGAACCTGTGGGTCCGTCACTGTACGTGGCAAAGGGGTTTCGCAGGTAGGATTAAGTTAAGGACCTTGGAATGCGGAGATTATTCTTTATTATCCAGGCGGGCCTAATCACCTGAGTTCTTAAGAGCTACATAGCTTTCCTTGCTGGGGTCATAGGGGAGAAGTAACAGTAGAAGAGTGGTCAGAGGGATGCTACTTTTCTGGCTTCGCAGATGAAGGAAGGGGCTGTGGGCTTTTTTCGTTGTTGTTCTTTTTTTTTTTCTTTTCAGAATAGTACAGGGGTACACATGTTTAGGTTACATACATTGCCTTTGCCCCACCCAAGTAAGAGCTACAAGTGTGTCCATCCCCCAGATGGTGTGCACTGCACCCATTAGGTGTGAACATACCAGCCACTCCCCCCCCACCTGTCCGACACGCGATGAATGTTACTTCTGTATGTGCACTTAAGTGCTGATCATTTAATACCAATGTGATGGTGAGTACATGTGGTGCTTGTTTTTCCGTTCTTGTGATACTTCACTTAGTAGAATGGGCTCCAGCTCCATCCGGGATAATACAAGAGGTGCCAGATCACCATTGTTTTTTGTGGCTGAGTAGAAAATATTCACATGCTACACATCTGACAAAGGGCTGATAACTAGAATCTGTATAGAACTCAGGAAAATCAGCATGAAAAAATGGACTGCAGGTGTCCTTTAGAAGCTGGAAAAAGGAAGTGAATGGATTCTCTCCTGCAGCCCCCAGAAAGAACACGGCACTGTCTGTCGACAGCTTGATTTTAGTCCAGTGACATACATGTCAGACTTCTAATATAGAGAACTACATGGTGATAAATATGTGACTACTTTAAGCTACTAAGTGATTGTTAACATGTTACAGCAGCAATAGGAAACTAATGCAATGACCTACGTACAGAGTCACCCAATGGGTCAGTATGTGTCTGAACTGTGGTTTGAATTCGTCTCCCTGATGTTTATGGAGCAGGTGTAGTTTTCTCTGCATGTAATGTTTCTACCCTCCTTCCTTACTGCCTAGATCCCCGAAGTCATCTGCTAACCATTATCTCTGCCCAGAGCCCCTTTCTCTTCAGTCCATCCTGCTCGTTCCTGGTAGATTATTCTCCCTAAAACACTGGGATGCTTGACTGCTCTCAGGGGCCCACAGCCTACCAAAGGGAACAGACAGCCAACATTGTCCTCTTGGTTCCTCTCCCGAATTAACTCCCACTTAAGGTATTGATTCATCTACGCTCCAGCAAAACTGGGAAGTCATCTGCCATCCTCGCCCCTCCAGGTGGCTTCCCATCCAAACACCTTTTCTCCTACTGCTGCTCAAGTGGGAACGTGCTTCCCTCTAAGCAGCATCTAGCTGAAACGCCACCTACCCTACAAGTCAGAGTGAGTTCTCTTCCTTCTGACCCGTTTGAAACCACCTCTGACACCGACACTGTCATCGTGATCATCGGTATCCTCAAGGCTGTCACCACCCTCATCATCCTCCCCACCACCCCACTGCCATCGTCATCTCACACTGCTCTGGTGCGGACAGTGTGCCAGGCACCACGTGAGACCCTTTGTGTGGGTCCTCTCACTTGCTGTTTCCCCAAATGAAGTAGGTGCGATTATTTCTCCCATTTTACAGATGGCAAAACCAAGGTAACTTTGAAGGTGACTTTGTGACAGGTTTAGTTTTCTGTTGCAATATAAGCTTTCATATGTCACTGCCCAGATGCTGAAATGTTTGAAACAAACTTCATGATTCGACCCCCAGACTCAGAAAAGAATTTCGTCCTTTGTTTGCGATCGCAATGCCTCTGCTGTCTGTTGGGCTTTTTGCTCCTCCTGAATAGTCCCTTCTTGGCTGCTGTCATCTCATATTGTCGGTACTCTATCCACCGTGCTATTCTCCCATTTCTGTTAAGGGAGAGTGGGAGCTGGGACATGAATCAACTTTCTATCCTTTTTATCTTGACAAAAATTTTAAGAGATTATCCAGCATTTGGAGTTGGCACAGACTAATTATGTGGATTATATCCACAGTTCTCCTCCAAATTCCATTATAGAGACAAGAAGAGGTAACTGGCCTGTCTTATCAGATGAAAAATTTATTTTGGATATAAAGGGAAAATGGATATTTTGAATATCAAAAAATGGCTGGCCCAAGGAAATTCCAAAATATTTCAGTTACATCTTAAAGTTGTTCCTTTAGACGTTTTCTTCACCCAGGGCCTCTTTACTCACCGAGATACAATAACTCAGAGTCTCACACCTGTCTTCCCGGGGATCTGTGTTTCCTTATGTTGGTTTTATTATTGCCATTTTCCCTCTTGGAAGTAAGAGGCTACCAGGAGCCACGAGGTCTGTCATGTCCTCCCAGCAACTCCATGGGTATCAGTTATAAAGTTGAAGTTCCAGAGAGAGTTACCTCTCATTTTGGCTAATTCAAGGCAAGGGCTTTTCTCTGCCTCAGTTGCTGTGATAGAACACACTGACTAGACAGATCTGGTCTGCAGCCCCAGCCCTGGAGGCCTGGGAGCCACGGGACAGGATACAAAAGAGGCCATTCTTGATGAGCAAGACTGAAGACTTGTTGCCAGACGTTGACGGAAAGGATGTTGCCCAGTTCAAAACTACAGGTATCATTACAGACAGAAGTATTTAGTGGAGGGAAGAAATGACACCTAGACATTCTAAAAGCTGTGTGCATAGATTTGGTATTAAATCAGGCAGGCTTTTGATGAGTATGAAGAAGCAAATATGTCTTTTAGATGATTGATATTTCAGAAACTCCTTGTCCCAGCCATGCGCCGTGGCTCATGCCTGTAATCCTAGCACTCTGGGAGGCCGAGGTGGGAGGATCGCTTGAGGTCAGAAGTTTGAGACCAGCCTAAGCAAGAATGAGACCCCGTCTCTATTAAAATAGAAAAAATTAGCCAGGTGTGGTGGTGCGTGCCTATAGTCCCAGCAACTTAGGTGGCTGAAGCAGGAGGATCACTAGAGCCCAGGAATTTGAGGTTGCTGTGAGCTAGGCTAATGCCACTGTACTCCAGCCCGGGCAATAGAGTGAGACACTGTCTCAAAAAAAACAAAAAAAAAAAAGATAAAGAAAAAAGAAAAGCCTTGTCCCAGTAGACATTAATGGGTGTTACTAAAAAGAAAAAAATAGAGTGATGTAGTTAAATATATCTGCCAACTGTTGGATTAAACAAGTTTCTTTAAGCTTTCTTAGAGCTCTTATGAGTCCAATGCACCTGTTATAAATCTCCAAGCCCAAGCCATAAAATGATATGTGTTATAACTATCCCTTGCAATCTTCTTTTATTTTCAGGGACGATATCCTGGTAAAAAATTATCACAGTTTCTGGCATATAGTTAGTACTCAGTATCTGTTAAATAAAAAATGACCATCAGTCACTTTGGGAAATTGGGTTCAATAATAGTGAATCTTCTCTCTACTTCCTGTAGCAAAAGTAAATAACATTTCTTTAATGTTTTCATTGTAATGTCCTATTTTGTTTGTTTGGTTTTATTTGTTTTCCCTGCTTGAAATCTAAGGGGGCTTCAGGATGAACATCTCCATATGGCCATGAAGCTATGAAAGGTAATTGGATATGGTCAAAATAGTAGACAACTGACTGTTCTTTTGATAACCACATCACAATAAGCTTTTCAAGAGGTGTGCAGACTTACACATACTCATCTGATTATTACTGTGTGTGCACTTAAACTGACAAAGAAGTTTACCTTGCTTGAGGCAATTGTTGTATCTAGAAAACTGTGAAAATTGAATTAAATTACAGGTAGAATACACTGGGGAGCTCATTACTAAATGGATTTTATACAGAGAATTTTGTAGAATGAGGAATTATTTTTTAAAAGGAATAATACCTTCTAGTTTATATAATAGGTAAACTTAAATTGAGGTATACAATATCTGTTTGTACTGCTATTATAGATACATAATGATCATTTATTTGAACTACTGACATTTGCATTATAAATTTTTATCTCTGAACTAAGTGAAATATTCCTGACTTTTTCTTAGACATTGTCTTTGAAAAAAAGTTTTAGAATAACACTTTCTTTGTAATATGCAATGAGTATTGTTCTGTATTGAAACTTCAATTCATTTTCTTCCTAGTGAAAAATGCTTTATCATCTCTTCTGAAATAAATGTAATCTTTGAAATTAGAGTGGATGTAAATCCAAAGGTAATGAGATTCAATTTTTCATTGTAGTCGAATTAGATGGAGAACTTCAAATATTTATTTGAGGTTTAATTTGAGTAATTTAGGAAAACATTGAGCTTCCTCATTCATAAATGATAATTACTTCTCTTCATCAAATATTATATTATATTCCCTTCTGCTGTCTGTTCAGTCTCATTCAGATATGAACATTTTTATATCTCAAAGGGGATATTTTTTCATGTAACTTTCTTGGCTTGTTTAATTTACAAAACCTTTAGAAATGGAGTTTGCTGTGCCTGTGTTTGGAGTGTTTAGTTTTACAGAGAAAAAGAGGTGAGAAGTAGAATAACATTTACATTGATTTTCTTTAAGGGCGTGCTCTACTGAGAAATAGTATTTTGTCTTACTAAAGCACATGTTTAAGAAATGGAGATTGCTGCCTTGCAAAACTCCCAAAATAAACGCCAGCAGTCTAAAATGCCTGTAGCCTCTAGTTGATTATAATTCTGTACTAAATCAAAAGTGACTGCATTTAAAAACTTCCGTAAAGAAAAGCTTAGGCTTTTCAAACTAATGCTTGGCCAATGCAAGATGCTTCATTTCTTTGCCTTCAGAATTTCCTCTGGGTAATGAAAAAAAATCATATATATATACATAGATATATGTATGAATTCCTTGAAGATATTCAGGGGTTGACCAGAGAAATCAGGCTGTTACTTTTGTGGTGATAATATTGTGTTGTGGTCACTATAGTGACAGCTGTAACACTGTGCCAAGTTTTTAACTTTTCCATATTTTGTGTCCTTTTCCACCCACTTTATCTGTGATACTTGACTTTGTTCATTGTACTTGGCAGAGAAAGGCCTATTAAATGTTCTATCATTCAGGGATCCTTTGGGTGTAAGTCACAAAACCCACTCGTGCTGGCTTAAGCATAAATGGGAAATATATTGGTTTATAGGAAAAGTCCAGATGGTACTGACTTCAGGAATTAAGGAATCCAAAACTCAATGTTGTCCAGAATCTAGCGTCTCCACGTTGTAAATCTGTTTTCCTTTGAGTAGCCACACTATTCATTCACACTGGAGCAGCCTGGGTCAAGTGCTTTTCCCTGAACCGGTTTCTACATGGATGGATGGAATGAATCTGTTGAAGCCAAAGCCAAGGTCACCTGCTCACCTCTTCCCCAAACAGGCTGTTGACCACAGAAGGAGGGAAAGAGACACTGAACCGACCAAATCAATGGAAGACCCCACCTTGGTCTGGGAAGATGTCCCTACATCACCCATCTCCAGGGACACCAGATCTACCCCAGACACTAGAACAGCAACCTACTCAAGCGTAGGTTGTGTCTAGAAGACCAAAAGTCTTTAAAAAAAAATCTGTTCTATTTCTATTAAGGAACCAACCAGAGAGTTGATTGGCCTATGGTAGGTAATTATGTCTCAGTAAATGTGTCCTCATTGATCAAACTCATCACCTTCCTCAGTAATTGAACTAACTAGCATTGTCACTTGTCCCATAGCACACTGTGAATTTGGAGTTATTTCAGCTCTTTGGAGATCATAAAATATGCATTTTGTTATTCATGGATTAGGAGCTGGAAGCCTGAAATCCACTATATTTCTTCCAACTCCCTTAAGCTTCAATTTGACAATCGGATGATGTACTAATAAATATGACGTAACAGATGACAGTGTCAGGACCTAAACAGGGTGAGGGGTAATCTGTGTCTGCATCTAAGCCAGTGCCTTTTCCTAAGATTTATGAGAATGGGGGACAATCTACATTAATCCTCGAGTGCAAATTTTAGAGAACACACTGGGTGGTTTAGCTGCGGAAACTAGAGATGCTTAAGGAAGAGCATCCTTCTGAAGTCCTTCCTGGGCAGCCGTAACCCAAATCACTCCTGTCAGTGTCTCTCCCTGGGCTGGCCCCTGTCTGTCCCCACGTGCACTTAACTCTTTGTTTTGTCTCTTCAAATTTTAGTTTGCTCTTCTGAAGTTATCCTCATCAATTAGTATTTGCTGGGGCCCCACAGGGTCTCACATGCCACTTCTCCATCTGCTGTTCACCGAGGCAGACGTGGCGGGACCATCCCTCTTTGGTTTAATCACATTATTCTGTGCTATTTTCAGCATCTCCCACCTGCTGTCCCCCAAGCCGTTCTCCAATCCCACATTTTTGTTCTGCCCTGTGTTGGCTCCCCCACGATTTGACTTCCTTAGCGTTATAAAGTGGTGAAACATTTGGATCCCACACCCCAATATTAAATTCCAGCTCCACCACTTTCTAGTCGATAGGACTTTGGGGGACTTTCTGGAGTTTTTTTTTGGCATTTCCTCTCCTTAGCTATAAAAGAGGAACGCTGCATGTGTCGGTGCTGTATGTGGCCCCTAGGACGTGGGATCGTGGTTGTACAAATGATAAAGGCAGAGAATGTGGCATAGTTCTTGGTATGCACTAAGTACTAAAAATGGACACTTCTATTGTCATCTATGGATTGGGGTAGGCAGGTGAGTGACAGTCGTAATCAGTGAGCAGCCATTATCGCATGTAGGTACTCTGCCACGTAGTTTTTAAAACATGTTTATCAGTGCGCAAGACAAAGTATGGACTAACTGTTCTGGGACTACGATGGCCTTGAACTGTTTTCATGTTCACTGTTTTTGAGTTTACCTGCCATAGCTATCCTCCCGTGTTAACCTCTTTAACATCACTGTAAGTATGGGTGACTAAGATATTCTCAGTAACAGTCATGATATGCTGGTATTTTCTTGCAAGAGAGACATCTTTCAGAGAGCCAAGATTGTGCTGCTTGTCTTTGCAGAAGTCTGGGTTTAAAAGCCAAGCCATTTTGGCAATATTAACTCTGTTGATTTCAGCACATTATATAACATGTCCTATAAATGCTGACGGGTCAGCCACTCCGCTAACAAACACCGAAGTGAGCAGTATGTCATAACAGACAAATGGGCTCTTTAAGCTAGACAATGGGAAGAGTGTTTTCGTTGGCATGGATGCTTATCTGTCCATCAACCCCTGCCCCTCTCTAATTATGGACAAGGCATTGGGTTGATGCTCTGGGATATAAAATGAACCACCAGGCATGGCCCTTGCCCTGAAGGAGTTTACGACCAGGTTGGGAAAATGAGGCATAAAGACATGAACACTTATTATAGGCACAGCAAAGGAAAACTCATGATAGTTGTATATAAGAGTCAAATGAGTGGTCTGGGCACTAAAGATAGCTATTCTGTTGCAGGTCCTTCAATCTGGGCTCTAAGGCAATGTTAAATTGGTGGACGGGTATAAATTGTTCTGAGTTATTGAGTCAAAACATAATTTGCACCAGTATGTGGATGAGCTAGCTGTCATAAATGTTTTCAGGGTGTCCTTTCCTTCTCTCGTGATTGGCAAGAAAAGCTGTAAACCCCTCTCTCATCAAATAAGTCTCCGTCCCCTACAGTCCTGCACACACCAGGCAGGTACCTGGAAAGTGTAGGGGCTCTTCCCCCAAGGGGATTTGTTTGATAGTCAAAGCCGGAGTTGGGGGACTCGGTCAGGTTTTCACTTTGGTAGGGGAACGAGGGAAGAGGCCCATGTCTTGGGACTTCCCCTTGGCAGCTCAACCTAAGGCTGGTTGAAATGAGAAATGCAGCCCGCATACACTTGTTAACAACAACAACAACAAAATGACCATAAATAGATTTCTGAAACTACAAGACTTTCTTGAAACTCTCAATTTCATCATGGCTGCATTTATCATATTTTCTTTGCAATATCCCAGAAAGTCACTAAAAGTAATAGTCACCAACATTGAGAATTGATGATGCACCAGTGATGAGGACTTTACCTAGGAATGCTTTTTAATGTCCCAAATATCCTCCTTGCCCTGTTTGTGAGTCACACCCTCAGATGGCTTAATCATCGCTGCAGGTTAGGTTCGCGGATGCTCAGAAGGCGTCTGGGGTGCAAAGTGCTTATTAAAGAGCCACATCAATGAAAGGAAGGAGTCGAGAGCAGGATTGGGGAGCGGGGGTGTTGGACTGTGACGTGAGCCTGTCAAAGCCTTGGCTGACCCAGTGGGGAGCTCCAAAGTGAACATTCCATCAACGTTTTCCCTCCTTGGGCTGAAATGGCTGGGCCTTCATCCCCCGTCTGTCCTGGTAATTGGATGCAGGCTGCCCTGGGAAGGGCGTGAGCTTGGGCGAGGGGGCTCTCTGCGGTTGCGGCAGACCACGGAGGCGCTGACAGCTGCGGTTGTCTGCCCACAGGACTCCCCACAGCTGGGCAGCTGGTCCTGCTTCGAGCAGGTCCCTGGCCCTGCATCTCCATGTCTATCATCATCTAACTCACTCCACAAAGTGGGAAGATAGCCTATTCCATCCCAATTCCCAAAAGGTTGTCATAGGGACTAAGTGAGGTTATGCGTTTAAGGTACTCAGCGAAGGGACCAGAGAGAATAATTATGCAATAATCCTTTTTAAAAACCTATGCAGCAGATACTGTTCTCTTTTTCTGTCTCTTTTTTCTTTTTTCTTTTTTTTTAGCCTTTAAGGTTTTTAAAATTATTTTTGTTGTAAAATATACATAAAGTTTGCCATTTTAACTATTTTTAAGTGTGCAGTATCTTCAAGGACTACCATCCCTCTCCAGAAATTTTTTATTTTCCCAAACTGATACTTGGCACCTATCAAACTCTGCTTCCTCATCCACATGTCCCCCCAGTCCCTGGCAACCACTGTTCTACTTTCTGTTCCTAAGAATTTAACTATTCTAGGTCCTCATATAAGTGGAATCATACAGCATATGTTCCCTGTACCTGGGTTATTTTACTTAGCGTAATGTCCTCAAGGCTCCTCTGTGTATCGCAGATATGAGCACTTCCTTTTCAGTGCTGAACAAAATTCCGCGGCATGGATATATCACGTGTTCGTTCATCTGTGGATGCACATTGCGTCCTTTCCACATCGTGGCTACTGTGAATAATGCTGTGATCATCGATGTAGAAGCAAATACAGTTGTCAATTCCATTTTATAGATAAGGAAATGCAGCTCAAACTGATCAAGGGACAAGACCAACAATTTGTCCACATCTGTCCAAACCAGAGTCTGAGCTCCTGGCTGCCATCCCCATGGGCTACCCTCTTTGATAAGTATGGCCAGTGTCCTGAGCAACACCTTCCTCGGTCATGCCTGAGGTCCCCGCAGGCTGTGGCTGTCTCAGATGAAAGATGCTTCAGCTTCTTCCTCCAGCAAATGGAACTTTTAATGTCTCAATTGCCCACCTTTTATTTGAACCCTCTGTCTGCCTGTCTGTCTGTCTGTCTGTCTTCTCTGACTTCCCTGCCATTGCCCTGCATCTCACTCTCCCTCCCTGTCTAATTCCTCCCAGTTGAGGGACTCTGCAATGTCAGCACTGGCCTTACTCTTCTAAATTTACTTCATTTCACTTTCCTCCTAGCCCTGTGGGGCAGGTGTCATCATCATCATCATCATCATCATCATCATCATCATCCCCACATTGTATGGAAGGAAATAGAGTCACACAGAAGTTAAAGACCTGCCCAAGTTTCACACAGCTAATGAGTATCAGAACCACAAATTGAACAGTCGGTCCCTGCTCCACGCAACTGCATAATGCTGCCTCTTGAGCTGAAATAGAAATGCAGACCCTCCATAGACATAATGTCTCAGAATTAGGAGACGACCCTCCAGCCAAACCCAGAGGAGCAGGAGGTGGTGCTGCTGTCCTGAGCTCGCAGCTCCCCATGTCTGCCCACATGCTCTAGCTGGGCCCGGGACTCCCCACCTCACCGCAGGCTGAGCAGCAGACCTGAGGCCATTGCAGCTGCCTCGGTATCCTACACCCCTCTTGGGTCCTGGAAGCTGTTGGAGGCAAGCACACCAGACCCTCTGCAATGTGGCTTTTTTCCCTTCACCTCGCGGGAGCCAAGCGGGGAGAGAGGGAGAGAAAGAAGAACACAAGTGCTTGCCTACTGCCTATTTATCCCAAATGCATATATTATTTTGGAACATTCAGTATTGCAGAAGTACGTAAAGGCATAAATCACTCCTTTTGCCATCTGGTCTCAGAGAACCTTCCCAAGAACTGTAGCTTCATTTAATTTTGCTGTGTTCTTTTCTCAACCTCTTTGTGCTTTCCATCATCTTTTCTTGGCTGCGTTTTTGGGTTTGTTTTGCCTTCAGTTTCTTGCTCTTTTAGCTGTTTCTGGGTTTCAATTTTTAAAAAAGAAATTACAGATCTCACTTATCCAAATTGTGCCAGCATCTTTATTGGGCATGACGCTACCTCATGGCTATTTTTTAACTTTCATCTGGAACGTTGGAGTGATGTGTGGATTTTTTTTTTTTTTCTTTTAGTGCCCCAACCAGATGCACTGACTGGCTTGATGGTCAGTAATTAGGAAGCACCAGGACTCTGTGGTCCTAGCATTTTTCTTGGCAGCGCCTCATGGCAAACGTTTCAGTGAGATGCATGTGGTGGACCAAACCCAGTCATTGCTGTATGGTTCCAGCATCCTTTTAAATTAACAAATGGGTCGGCACTCCTCGAGTGGGAATGCAACTTCAGCGAGGCTACTCAAAGCATACTGGGCAGAGGTTTCTGACTGTTTGAGTGGGAAGATGCAAATGAGCAAGGAATGAGGACTAGAGCGATCCAGGTCACGATGGATTGGAATTGGGCATCCGTGTGAACTCATGTTTAGCTTATCATAGACACAGATGGTTCAGTATAGAAATATTTATAGACATTTTTAAACATGGATTAGTACACACATACACCTTTTTGCTCTGTCAGCTGAGACGTCCTGAAAGCAGCAACACTGCAGCAGCAATGAGCATACTCAGTGCCCAGATACTGGTTTTTACACCATTCTCCAAAAAAGGGAACAAGGGCTCCTTGGAGAAGTGGCTACTTTCAGGGCTAGGGTATGAAACATACGAGATGAACCTGGTATTGCCCATCTTCTAGCACAAGAAAGTGCTCAAAACAACAGCAGCAAACTGCTGTGATAGAATCTATCTCATATATGAGAAATAAAGATGGTTAAATTATTAAATGCACAATTGTAGACCAGCTTTCACCCCTATTGAGAAACCAGGCGCTAAGTACCAGTGGCTGACATCATACTGTCTTTGTTGTGATGAGCTTTTTGTTGAATGCCTTTTCGCTGCTCCCATGAGTAGGGAGAGACCTGAATTCTTCTCCTTATGTTCACACCCACAGTCGCTTTCCTGGCTTCCAGAGCCCAATTTTGATGATGGGGCAACTTGAAACTAGAAGAGTGAAAAAATAAATCACATTTACGAGGAGAAAATCAAGTCATTGCAACTCAATTATTAATGTGCAAAACTGTTATGTAATGTAGCAGCCCAATTAATAGGTGTCTCTTGGGGAATAATCAAGGCTTAATTTGGCACGATAATTAGTAGCCTCCCCTCTCAGCTTTGGATGGGAGCCCCTGCAGGACAGCCTGCTGGCTGGCAATGAGGCAGCATCACTCACTTTGCAGCCGTGTTAATTGTATCTTTCCGTGCATGGGGACAAAACAGATGTACCTGTTTCTGGATGCTGGGATGTGCCACTGGTCTAATAGAGTTGTATTCGTTTTCTGTTCTTGCCAGCACTGGCCTTGCTGAAGGGCAACACTGTTACACTTTTGAGACTTCTTTAATTGGCTGAGTTGTTCTAATGGCTACAGCTGCAGTCCTTTTTTTTTTTTTTAATAGAGTGTGTGGCAGAATTCCAATCTTACAAGACATATGGCCAGAGTTGACATATTCTTAGGAATAAGAGGCAAATGTCCTGTTTAGGATATCTGTACTAGCAGGTGACCACACTCACCTGGCATAGGTATCTATCTCCTTTATGTGTCCCCTGAGCACTGCTCTTTGCCACCATAAAATGCTAGATGTTTGTGCAACCTATGTAAGTTACAGGAAACAAAACCATGAAAAATTAGCAAAGTGTGCTAGTTTTACTGCCAAATACAGAAAAGCACAGAGCAAAAAGAATAATCAATCACCTCTCATCATCACCTGAGGGATAACCACTGTCAACATTTTGGTACAATATCTTTCCAGCCTTTCCCTCCCACACACATTTTTCCCTGCATGTATCCGTTAACTCAGATGTGATTTTTATTTGCAATACTGGGATTGCCATATTGGTTAACATGTTGTTTGAACTTAGCAACAGATTTAGAACCAGATCTTCCCCAGCTTTTCCTAAATTACCTTCCTCCAAATTTTGGGAGCCACTGATCTGTGCTCTGAGAATTAAGCCAAGGCAATAGGCATTTTCTTTCCCCCTCTTGGTAACACACAATGAACATTCTTGTTTTGAAGTCATTGTTTAAATGTTAAAAACACTGTTTAGGGAAATCACATGTTAATAGCTCCTGCAACCATTTCCTTTAAACTATACGTGGGAAAGGGCTATTGATCTTCTAGAAAGCTTTCCAATTTTTTTTCCTGTTATAAACATCACTGTGGTGAACATCCTTGCACACACGTCTTGGGGCGTATCTTAAAGATTTCCATAGAATTGATCCTGAGGACAACCAGCCGTGAAAAGGCAGACCTATCTGAAGGTGGGAAGCTGCCGTCTTCAGAAAGGACCTGCACATTCACAAACCCACAAGGCAAATGGGAGACTGCCCCCTCCTCGTTTCTGCTCCAAACAACATTTTTAAATTTCAGTTTCTACAACTTTAGTGGCAATGTAGGAGACCAAAAGAGAAAGTTTATTAAATTCTTATTTATGTATTCAATTTGCATCAGCCTTTTCCTTCCCCAAGCTCAAGGCACCACACAGAAAACATTAAACTTGTAACTCTTGGCTGTGCTCCTCTGACAGCGGAGGACTTGGGGGATGTCTCAGGCAACAGAGATGGATAAATAGGGAGGGATGGAAGGATGCACTGCAAAGGGAAACCTGGGGATCAGCTCATGATGCTGGGGCTCTCAGAACCCTTGTTCCAGAAGGAAGACTCTTTTCCATTCCTCCCCTTTCTCCTTCCTTACATGGGTAGTAAGAAAAGCCCCAGTGAATTTTGCATTTGTTTGCTGCCCATAGACACCTGCTGGGGGTGGGGGAGCAAGTTGGGAGTGCAGAACAGCCCCATCTTTTCTCACCAAGCTTCTCCCTAAAGGGTCACTCACTCGCATCTGTTATGCACAGAGTCATTGTGTAGGGCAGGGGCGACCTGGAGCATCATTATGTGCACACATCACACCTGTGTGCTCCCCCCACACAAACAAGAATCACTGTCTTCCCAGCTACCTTGAGGCCATTGTCTGTTTTCTTACTATCCGTTCCTTTTCTTATATGAGGGGGGAGTTAAAATCTAAAATGATATGGTTTTGTAGGTCAGAGTTTTATGAAAAATATTCCTTTCCCCAAATGCTGCCCAATGAGGGTCCTTCAAGATCTTTCTACCATGTTCCTCCCACTCCTATGTTGAACAATTCCATACCAATATGTTTTGTTTGTTTATTTTTTTTGCCCAGTGATTTAAGATGCTCTTAATTGCTTTACTGAAGGGAGATGGGACACCTTTCAAGCCAACAGCTGAGCGATTTGCTATGACAATTCTGCCACTGTGCATTCACTTAATTTCCAATTAATCAAACATTCAATAAATCATTAGTATAATTACACCTGTTCTCTTCTTGCCCTAGCACATTAGCTCAACTCAGGCAGCCCCCTTGACTGGCCACGGGGAAGGTGCTCATTTGTCTGCCCTGACTGGGTGCACAGCCTCGCTCCCTGGGAGCCTTGGGAAATGACGGGGAAGAAATTGCAATTATTTCAGGCACTGCGAGTTTGCTTAGTTTCACTCTTCTTCGCTTCCCACTTCAGTGCTTCCCCAACAATTTGAACCAACATCATAGCATCCTAGTGGTGGTGGCTGGTTAATTTCAGCAAGTATTTTTTTCTTTTTTTAATCATTTTTATTACCCGACTGTGCCTCTTTTCTAATTACACCATCTCCCCAGGTGAGCGATAATTCCCTCATCACCATATATCTCAAGCACAGATTATTAAAATAATATAGCTTATGTCATATAAATGTAACAGAAAGTATCTTAAAGATGCTTTATTGAAAGCTGGTAAATTGGTTCAACAGATGAGTGTTTTAAGGCCTGTTTTTAAAAGGTTGCACAAGTATAAACCCACTGAATTACTGCTGCAGTTTCACACGAGCGGATGCAATTATTTTAAGCATCTAACTGTGCAAAAGACAGATCTGAAAGGGAAGGAGCTAAATTCTCTGAGATTAATTAAAGGGTTTCATTTTGCTCTTGATTTAAAAATAAATTTCAAGCATGCATCACTTGTTATTCTCTTGAAGAATTTGCATTACAGGATTTAAAAAAAAATTACCGAGAATGTTAAGCTTCATGAGCTCTTCATACAATATAGCTGACAGCTCGTAAAAAGAAGGGTTGACCTATTGTTGCAACGGCATATTCTCCTACATACTTCTTTATACTTTTCCATTTGTGAAGGGTATTAATCTTAAAACTCATTTCCAATGTAAGATTGTGCATTTACATGAATCTCCCATAAGATTGCTCCTGATTCGATCTCTGCTCATTGATTTAATTTCTTTTACCTCTCGGAGCCAGTGGTGCTGAAGGGCTTATGGTAATTACAGTGTTGTGGGTTTCGGTGGAACAGTTCCCTGCTACCTTAAGTGTGGGTTTGATTCCTTCTAAACTCGCTCAGCCCTGGAGATAGTGCAGCAAATATCTTGGAGGCAAGGGGCTTGCAGGCCGGATGGATCAGAATGCCGGCTCCTGCAAAGCCTCCAGGGAAGGGGATGGGCTGCTGGAGAAGGAATGGCTGGGGGCTACCAGCCAGATGGACTGCTGTTCTAAGGGGGCCCTTTTAAGGTGAATATCACTTGGCAATTTTGTGAGTTGTGAGTTGGCAGACGGCGCAGCCACCTGTGCTCAACGTGAAATGAGATGCAGGCAACCTACCGGTCTGAAATACGCTGCTCACCCTTTGAGAGACGGTGCAGTGTTGCAAGAGATGGTTTGCGTCACAGTGGAGTGTCGGAAGACAACCACAGAAAGAAGTATCATGGGTTTTGGGTGGGATGGATTAGAGTTCAAGTCTGAGCTCTGTGTCTCAGGAACTGTAGTTTTTAATGTTGTTTAACTTCTCGAAATCAAAATGTGTCTAACTTAGTGTATTTAACTTCTCAAAACCAAAACGTTCACCTATGACAGCACCATCCAAATGAATACGTTGTGAGTCACATACGTAATTTTAGTTTTTCTAGTAGCCGTATTTTTAAAAAGTAAAAACAAACAGGTGGAATTAATCTAATAATATGTTTCATTTAACCTAATATATCCAAAGCGTGATCATTTCAACATGTAATTAATATAAAAATTAAGGAGGTATTTTACATTCCTTTTTTCATCTTAATTCTTTGGCATTAATATTGCATTTCACACTTAGAGTGCGTCTCCCTTTAAACTAGCCACAGAGTAAGTGCTCCATAGGGTGACAACTACCCTAAAGAATAGCGCAGGTCCACCTCATTTCTTAGGGGGTTACTCCCATTTGCAAGTGAAGAAACCAGATTCAAAAGAGCTTCAGCAAGAAAAGAATGTTTATTTCAGGTAAGGCTGGATCCAGAAACCCAAACGTCATAGTCAGGAAATTCTCCATATCTGGCCTCTGGTTGCCCCCGTGTGGCCCATTAGGTGGTAGACAAAGGGCCCTTGGCAGCCGTAAGCCTGAGTGGCCCTTAAGTTTGTGACCCCAGGGCATGAGAGATCATCTTCTCCAGTAGTTCTAGCAAAAATAAATTCGGTGAGAAAAAGGATGGGCTTAGCTCGTGTTCCTTCCAGAACAGGAAGAGGGGTCATGGGAAGATCCATCCAGGCTGCGTACAGTGGGCAGGGTGATCCCCCAGAGGAGCCCCAGTGAGCAGAAAAATAATACCCATTGCAAATAAAATGGTGCAATCTGCCTTAAAGTTCATGGTAAGGACTGCTAAGGTCAGACTTTGGAGTCATTCTTGAAACTTCTATTTCTTAATTACTGTGCATCTAATCTTTCCCCAAGAAATCCTCTTGGTTTCAAGATCTATCCAGAAGCATACTGCTCCCCACCACAGGGGCCATCCCCCTGCCCAGGCCCCATCATCCTCTTTTGCCTGGGCGACTGTACCCTCCTCCTAATTCTGCCTTCACTGTGGTCCCTTCCCCCCGCTGTGGGTCACCTCTCCTTTACCCATGGCTTCTGTCTCACTGAGAATGAAAACCAAAGTCGGGATTTCCCACAAGATTCCTACACTCTGGTCTCTTATGACTTTTCTTGTCACCGACCCCATCCCATCTCACTGGCCCCTGTTGCTCCAGACTCGGTTGTCCTCCAAGATCTTTGCATTGTCTGTTTGCTCTACCTGGAATGACTTTCCCCAGCTACCTCTAGATCTCACTCATACCCAACTTTAGGCCCTTACTAAAATACCACTTTTTCAGTGAGCCCTTTTCTATTGAAAATTGCATTCTGCTAGCACCTTGTTTTTAGCTGCAGCAGTTAGCATCATATAGCATATATTTCAATTATGTTGTTCTCTCTCATTCTTTCTGACACACACACGTGTACACACACACGATGGTCAGCTCTATCAGGGAAGATATTTCTGTCTCTGTAGTGCTGTGTTCCTGTACCTGTGACAGGCTTATTAGAAAGGCTCAACGCATATTTATTGAATGAATGAATGATGGAGTGTAGAGGTACGCAGTGAACAGTGGCCATCATCATCATTTGCCATCAGAGGCTGTTGCCACGTACAGTGAAGGTAAAAGACAAAATGGAACTCCGCTGTGAACCCTTAAGCATCACGGCCATCAGTCTATAAGGTGTTCTAACCCTCTGTCCACTGGGTCTGCCCAACACTCGTTTGCCTGTGTGTGCCTGATATCATGTTGTTGAAGGGGACTTTTCAATGCACCATTGCTGAAATGGTGCCTCTGCCCTGGACATGAGCACCCTAATCTGCCTTATTACTGGGCCACAGTAACAGGACTTGGGGAGTGCTCCATTCTAGCCTTCCTTCTCATCCCCCCAGAACTGTTTTCTTCTAATCTTCTGCATCTCCTTGGAGAGTAGTATCATCTACCTGGTGGCTCAGTGCATCATCTTCCAAAGCTCCATACACAGGCCTCCATCCAAGGTCTGCCATGACGGGATCATATTATTTAATCATTCATTCTTGCATTGATTTATTCTATTTCTATGGAAATTTCCATCGAAATTTTCTGAACAAAATTTCAATTTTATCGGCACTGTAATAAACACTGCTGTCGAAATGCTTCCCAAGTATCTCTGAAAATGTGCCCACTTCTCCCCACCTTCCTGGCTACCACCTTGATCCGGGACACCACCCAGAAGCTGGGCTATGCAATATCCCCGTCACTGGTCTTTTGTTCCTGTTCCAATCTTGATTGTCTCCTGTTCATCTTCTGCCTGGAACCAGGGTAGTCGTTTCTTTCTCATGTCCAGCTCTGATCGTATCAGTTCTGTCTTTTACTAATAACCAGCCCCTCCTTGCTCATGAGATAAAGCCCCCAAAGCTCACTGGAGTCTTCATGACCTGACTCCTGCTAACTCATCTCTGTCTCTCAGCAAATTCCTCTTAAAGTCTAACCCTCAGACTAGGATCTCTCAACCTTGGCACTGTTGACCTTTTTGCTGAATAATGCTGTGTTGTTAGGAGCAGTCTGTGCATTGTTGGTTATTGAGAAGCATCCCTGACTTCTACCCACTAGATGCAAGTAAAGCCCCTTCCTCAGTTGTGATAACCAAAAATCTCTCCAGACATTTCCAAATGCCCCTTCGTGAGCAAAAATAAGCACATGCCCCCTGCCCATTGAGAACGGGAGCTCCAACCAAACAAAATCAGAATTTCAGTTTCTCAAACATACAGTGTTCTCATTTCCTGTTAGGCCTTTGCACAGCCTCTCTTCCTTGCTCGTTCCTCCTCTTCCTCCTCAATTCTGGCTGGTAATGCTGGCTCACCCTTCACATCGCAGCTTTGGCTGCATCTTCTGTGAGAAGCTTTTCCTGACTTCTCCCCGGATAGTGGGGACATGGCTAGACCCTGAGATTCCTACCGGGAAGATTAATCTTGGAGGAGTGTGAAGTTGGGCTTGGAAGGGCTTAGAACTGACAACATGTGGGAAATATGGGCAGAAATATACCATCGTTTGCCCAACTGGGTTCCTCCAGACCTACCCGAGAAAGGAATTCACAGGAAAGCAGTTTATTTGGGAGGAAATGCCAGTGGTTGTAGTGGTGGGGTGATGGAGTGATATAGAATTTGCTTTATCAAGCAACCAACCACCGTATGCAACTGGAGCTTAATCCTACTACAGGAATGCATGGAACCAGTGTAGACAGATATCACAGAGTTATCCTATCCTCCAAGAGCTGGGGGACTGCGATGTTTATACCCCAGTTCTCATTAGTCACTGGTTGAGGGCTCTGCTTCTCTGGCTTGCTGCACAGGTGGGAAAAGTGGTTCCAGCATGCCGAAAAAGAAATTCAGGTGTTGGATGTTCACATATTAAAGTAAACCGGTATGCACTGATGTAAAGGTGCAGGGATATTGGTGAGGCACTGTGTGTCTGCCTCACATGGTGACTCCAAGGTTTCAAATCTACACACCTGGGAGATGGGCAGTACCCATTTTCTAAACAGGGGGATTCGTCGGGAGGAGAAGCTGGTTTGTTTCTTAGAACAACATATATTGCGTCCCTGAGAGGCTGCATCTGAGCTTCTGTGGGGCAGTCAGACTGGAGTCTCCAGAAGGCAGCTGAAATGAGAATGCTAAGAGTCGAGGCAGATTGGGGCTGAAAAATCTAGATGTGGAGGCATCTTCGAAGGGATGTTGTTAAGCCTTGAAGGTGGGAGAGGTGGTCCGAGGCGTTGGGAGTCCAGGGAGGAGGGCTATTGCAGAGGAATCTGTATTTGGGATTAGCGTTGTTCCTTCTGCTAAAGTCTGTGCAGCAGCAGGGAGTGGTGAACGCAGCAAAGATTGCCACTCGGGACTAAGCCACAGCGTTTCCAAATAAAGACTTTAACAAACACTCCTCACTCAGAATGAATTTAAGGGGCTAAACCTTATCACTCACACACACAGAACAGGGAACCTTTCCCTGAGGCAATGCAGGGGAAAGTTTTAAACTTTTTTTTTTTTTTTAAACTCTGTTCCATTGAATTATCTTCAAAAGTGCTTCAGAGTGTGGGACTCGGGTGAGGAGGGACAGATGGGGTGAGTGATTTTGAATGCTACAGCTTCATCTTGCTGCATTATAAATACGTGATGTCATTTAACATAGCAAGCCACCAGGTTAATAAACAAATGATTGCCAAGTTTGTAATTGGCAAGGAAGGAGGTTATAATCTATAAGGAGCTTTGTGTCCCAACCAATTTATTCTCTAACAGAACTCCATTGCCTCCGTCGCCGAAAACTCCTGAGGAGTCTTAAGAGCTAAAAACCCGGACTGGCTTGTTTTCTCTAGCGGTTTCCTTTCTGGCTTCAGCTCCCACCCAGATAAAGATACTCGGGAAACCCATTTCTTTAAAATGCAGCTGCTCACCTGGCCCTATAATGCCTGGTTTGTGGTTTATGGGGCAGTTTTTATCCCGAGTATTGGAAAGAAGTGAATTACCTGGCAGAATCCATTTTCATCCTTGTCGGCTACACAAAATCAGGAAATGAAATGGTTGTGTTTCATGGGACCATTAACCAAGGCTGTCTGTGTTTCTCAGGGCATGAAGGCCCTTCGGGATTGAGGTTCTGTCTACCACTGCAGCCTCGTAGGTGCCCTGCTGCCCTCTCCCGGGCACGGTGGTCAAGGCAGGGCTGCCATGCAGCCGGCCAAGTGCTCAGTGCCCAGCTGTGTGGGATGCCATTGACTTCACAGCCTGCGCGGAGGAAGCCGCTACAGTCGGGTGAGCTCACCCTGCTCAGTTGGACATGGTGGCCCTGGTGAAAACATGGGTCTGGGAAATTAGATTATCCTGAGGCAAATTCTACAAAAAAATAGAATGGCCTTTAGATAGGTTTCTTTGTGTCTAAAATGGAGAATTATAATAATAGTAATATCTTTCCCATGATACCATTGACAGAAACGATGCATTTGCTTGCCTTTGTATATATTTTCCTGTTGTTGAAACTGCTCACTGCAAAACCCTCTTCGATTTTCAAAACCCACCTCACATACATTCTCTAAGATGTTTTCCAAGGCTATTGACATACATGTGCATATCAACACATATCTATATACGCATACACATATATTACTACATGCATACATACACACACATATATATAACTGGAAGACCAGAAGTGCCATTTTAAAATGGTAGAATTTTTTTCATTTTTTTTTTGTTTTATTGCATTTTCCATATTTTGTGGCTAATTATCACAGACCCATTTCTGCAACTAAAAATCTGTTAGCTTGCTTGCCTGTCTAGAACATACTCTAATCTTCTTGGAATGGAACCCAGCTCAGGATCTTTTGAGCAACTTCGCCTTCCCTGTTCTTACAGACATTGTCATTCAGACCTGACTAAAACCCCCCTGGGACTCCAGGTGTCTACCTCTGAGTCAGGCTTGTCCAATCAGCATTTTCCATTGTTCTGCCTGTGGTGATTGGTTCACCAGTTGGCATAGGACCCAAGTCTATCCAATGAAACTCATCCTGGGAAGGGATTTTTTTTTTTTTTGGTGGGGAGTGGGCGATTGTTGTGAAACATATACCAGGATATAAGCCTAGAGTAGCCGATGTCCGTGTTGACGTTACATGGGTGTTATGGACTGAAACATTTATGCCCCCCAAATCCATATGTTAAAATCTTCACCCCTAAAGTGATGGTAGTAGAAGGTGGGGCCTTTTGGAGATGATTAGATCATAAAGGCAGAGCCCTCATGAGTGGGATTAGTGCCCTTAGAAGAAGAGGAGACGGAAGAGATTGCTTCCTCTCTCTCCCCTCTCCTCCATGTGAGCACACAAGGAGAAGGCTGCCATCTGCAAACCAGAAGGAACGCCTTCCCAGCCACCCGTCTGCCAGTGCCTTGATCTTGGACTTCCCAGCATCCAGAACTGTGAGAATTAAATATGTGTTGTTAAAGCTACCCAGTCGGAGGTGTTCTGTTACAGCAGCCTGGATCGACTAAGATGGTGGGGAAGGCTAGGCTGAACACAAAGTAAAACATTGAAAATGCATCTATTTCTGATATGATCAGATTGTCCAGACTTGCATCAAATTGAGCCCGAAGCCTTGAATGTTTCAGTTTTGTCATAAATGACCCCTCCCTGCTTTCAGTGTATGAGCTAGTTGAAGATGTATTACTGAACCGCACACCTTCCCGCAGAGTCTACTCCACCACGGCATGAGGAATTTGAGAGCAGGATGGTGGATTCACATGACACCTTTTTGCACTCACACTTGTTATGCTAAACTCAAAAATTCAGCACTCTGAAGTTGAGAAACAGAGACGTAACAACCAAAAATGGTGCATGGTCAACCCGTGAATTCAGATAGCCTGCGAGCCTGAGATGGTGAAGTCATTTTTTACCCAGAAATACAGTGATTTCTACAAAGCACATCCTGGATCGACTCTCTCTGTCAGCTCAGCAAGTGCTTTTGTCGCCTGCAAGTGATAAACTAGTTGGGAGCCTCAGCCACATTGACAGTGCTGGAGGCCCAGGAATGTGTCCTTAGCCCATGCTGGGGGGCCACAAGTCTGTACGTAGACCCAACAGCAAATATTGGATTCTTCAGGCCGTTAATCCCTCCAGAGGGAGTTTGGTGGGATGGCTTCTGCCCAGAGAGGGCTTGGAGTCGAAGGTGTGAGCAGGTGCATTTTACAGCCTTTTAGAGCCAGTGGCTACTTCTCACCCAGCTGGTGGGTATTTCCTACAGAGAACCTGATCACCAAGTTCCTTGCAAAGACGTCTCCATCTTTTCCTTCCATTGTCTCATCGGTACAAAGTCACAATTCAAACTTATTCCAGCAGATGACATCCATTTGTTGGTCCTTTCCTTGCAGTAGGTACGTGGCACTATTCCAGGTGCTGGGGCTGGAGTGGTGAATGGAACTGGCCTGCCCTTGTCCTTACAATGTGTATGTTGTAGTGGGAGGGGTGGATGGGAAAGAAGTCAGTCGATATGTGAACGCGGTCATTGCAAGTTTTGATAAGTGGTGTGAGGGGATCGACAGGGCCATGCAATAAAGACTAATTGATGGTGGCGACAGGTGCTGGTGGTAGGAGAGGTCCATCATTAGGACAGGCAGTTCCAGAGTGAAGCCATCTCTGAGGACGTCACATTTGCATGGAGACCTCTGGATTGAGGAGGAGCCAGCCAAGGATAATTCAAGAAGGGGTGTCCAGGCGGGGAGGACAGCCAGGGCAAAGGCCTGGAGCTGGAAGAGCTTGGCATGGTGCAGGAAGAGAAGTGAGATTGGCACTGCTGGAACTGAGTTGGTGAGGAGGAGATTTGTGTGGAGTAGAGTTAGAGAGACAGGGCCTGGGGGTCGGATCGCGCAGGGACCCACCCAAACGGTGGGAAACTGGGGCTTCCTTCAAGAGTGTGCACATTACCTGTGACCTTATTTACTCTTTATGTTGGTGATGAGGCAGGTACTCCTGAAGGATTAAGGATGTTGCTGAAGTTCATCCCACAAGTGCTTAGCAGAACCAGAATTCACCTGCTCTCTTTGCAGAATCCATGCTCTTGACCCTCACCTTTGGCCACCATGATGTTAGTTGGTTTCTGAGCCCCCAGGGCATCCGAGAGAAAATGGGGCAATGCCAATGCCTGCTCAACATAAAGGTCATGAGGGCTAACATGAGGCCATGATTGTAGATCTTTTAGCGACATGCCAGACGTGGTCACCATGAACAGTGCCATCTGCCTCTGTTGGTTTCCCAGGCTTTGCTTGCTGGAACCCTCCCCCCCTTTTTTTTTTAATTTAATTGCAGTAAAATACATGTAACATAAACCACACCATCTTAATCATTTTTAAGCATATGGTTCAATAGTGTTAAATGCATTCACAATGTGTAACTAGTCTTCAGAACTTTTTCATCTTGAGAAACTGAAACTTTATTAAAAAACAACTCTCCATTCTCCCCACCCCCAGCCCCTGGCAACCACCACTCCACTTTCTGTCTCTGTGACTCTGCCTACGATAGGTGCCTCGTGAACAGAATCACACAGTATTTCTCCTTCTGCGACTGCCTTATTTCACTTAGCATGGCGTCCTCAAGGTTCATCCCTATTGTAGTTTGTGTCAGAATTTCCTTCCTTTTTAAGGCTGAATAATATTCTATTGTATTTATATCTATTGATGAACACTTGGATTCCTTCCACCTTTTGCTGATTGTGACTACTATAAACGTGGTTGCACAAATATCTCTTCAAGACCCTGCTTTTAATTCCTGGGGGGATATACTCAGAAATGGAATTGTTGGATCAAATGTAATCTTATTTTTAGGTTTTTGAGGAACTGCTGTACTGTTTTTTACAGGTGCTGTGACATTTTGCGTTTCTACCAATAGTGCACAAGGGTTTCAGTTTATCCACAGCCTTGCTATCATTTGTTATTTTCTGGGGTTTTTTTGTTTGTTTGTTTTGATGATGGCCATCAGAATGGATGTGAGGAGGTCACTCCAGGTGTCTCCCTAGGAGTTTGCTGTTTGCAGAGAAGCTGGAAACATCTCACTGTTTCCCTTCTCCTTTCTGATGTAAGTGGCATATGCCACTGATAGGATCTTTACTGCATAGGTTAAAGTGGCATTTTGCCCTGAAAAGTGAAGTCTTGTGTATTCAGCGCCATGTTTGTGCGATGTTGATGAGAATTCACAGATTTCTTCAGAATAATTAAGAGGTCCTCATGTTTCTGTCTCGCACACTTGAACATGTCCAGCCCGTACTCATTTAAACATGGCTAAAACACTGTATCTCTCTTACGATTGCACAACCCATAATTAAATGATTTGTAGGAGCAGTCGGAATGAAGGACCCTGTTCATCAATACTACATGAATTATGTAGGCATATCTTCATTTTTACATTATTTATCTCAGTGGCCAGATGGGTATGTTGGCTGCAATATTCATCAGTAAGAAATCCAAATGTAGCTTTGTCATGCTGACATCTGTGCCTGGTCTGACCACCCGTGGTGTAGAGTGAATGTTTGTGGTTGGAGATCAGGGGGCCCTCTGCTTCCAGGCAGTTCAAGAGTGCTGCAAGTTCTGGTATTTGATGCTCGCTTAGTCACCCCCTAAGTGGCTCCAATCAGAGGTAGATGGAAAGGACCCAGCAGTGCCAGAGCTTTGGGAGGGGGGCCTCAGTGTCCCCTGAGTGGTGACGTTGACACCAATATTCTTACAATCCATTTGTATTAGTTCTTAATGCTAGTGTAAAACTCATAAGAATAGCAACACCTAACATTTAAGAAGGAAGTATAATATAGTAGATAAAAATGTGGACAGAGGAGTTTAAACAGGCTCTCTCCTGATAACACTGGGTGGCTTTGGGCAAGCAGTTTCCTCCTGTTCCTCAGCTGGACTTTGCATAGGTACAAAATTGATGACTTAGTATAGGTACCTGCTGTGGCAGAGTGGTTGTAAGGATTCATTGAGCTCGTGTAGGGTATAAAATGGAATACCATGCAACTGTGGACATAAAGAAGATTTGAAGGTACCGTTATGCAGTGATCTCAAAGATATATTACTGCTGAAAATACAAAGGGGCTAAATATGATATAATGGGTTTCTATTTGGGTAGAAACATAATACAGTTATAGATTGTATTAACATTTGTTTGTATATGCATAACATTTCTGGAAGGTTCTGCAACCAGAACTGTCCCTGGTTTCCCTCTAGGGTTGTGAATGGTGGTAGGGGGATATCTTGAGTACTATTTTATAACGTGATCTTTATTTTTATTTTGTTATGTGCATATATTAATATCTTTGAAAAAAAAAGTTTGATTTTCAAAACAAAGACGGACATGTAGAAAGCTGTTTCTGAACTATGTGAAGATATTTTTTTGCAATTGCAGGAACCTTTTTAATGCCTGGTGGTGAGGCTTATCCAGACCTTGGACTTTCCGATTTTGTCCTGTAGGTCTTAGCTTTATAGACCTGGTGTCCTGCACTGAGTCCTCACCGCTGTGTCCAGCTCCACCCCTTGGCTAAGCGTAGAGGACTCATGCGGTCATGATGCATCGAGAAGATGGGGAGCTGGAAGGGCCCTGCCTTGGTCCTTTGCTGACAGCATGCACAATATCCACTTAACAATCTGGGAGAAGTGGACATTTGTCTCTGCGATGATCTGAATATTTATGTCCTCCCCAAATTCACACTCTGAAATCACCACCCTCAAGGTGATGGTATTAGGAGGTGGAGACTTAGGGAGGAGATGAAGTCATGGAGGCAGAGCCCTCGTAAGTGGGATTTGTGCCCTTACAAAAGGGGCCACAGGGAGCTCCCCAACCTCTGCACCACGTGCAGACACAGTGGGAAGGAGCCGTCTGTGAACCAGGAAGCAGCTCTCACCAGACACCAAATCCACCTTGGTCTTAGACTTCCTAGCCTCCAAAACTGCAAGGAAATAAATTTCTGTCATTTATAAGCTACCCGGTCTATGGTATTTTGTGACAGCATCCTGAATGGACTGAGAAAGCCTCAAAGTCAACATTTGAAAGTTCGGATTAGTCATCAGTTCTAAGACTCTACAGTCAGGGTATGTTTCCCTTTGGGGCTTTTTTTTTTTTTTTTGGATAAATGAACTAAAAATGTTGAAAATCCTATCCTTTTAAGCCATTTTCTGGGGCTGTGTATTCTCTTCAAGCATTGGGTTGTACCACACTGTCTGCTTTTTCCAGCGGTGTTGCTCATTTGATTTATCAGAGATGATACTTGGTAATTCAGTTTGATATTGTTCCCTGTATCTGATGATAAACACTTGAGGGAAACCAGGAAATCTATTTTTTATATTAAATAATAACACTGGCCCTTTCATTATCCTTTCAGAATTGCAAATCAACCTTGCTCTCTCAGCAAAGAGAGAGGATCTAAGATTTGTTCAGTGTTGACTCCTACATAATTATGTTATTCGGTGTTAAATACAATACAACTTTGTTACACAGAGCCAGGAGGGGGCAGTAAATTTCCTTTTTTACTGTTATTAAAAATGGATCCCGCATTTTATGCACAGCAAGATCTCACCCACTTTTTGTAGAACAGAACTGATTTCCCCCCCCACCACCCTCCAACCCAAGCAGTGGAAATTTTTGAGCTTCATTGTGATTTTGGTTTTAAGTAATATCCTTTTAAATTGCTACCTGTAAATTGGGCAAAAACAAATTTTGCAACTGCCAAAAAAAAAAAAAAAAAAGCTATTTTTTTTCTACTTTGTAAAGGCAGGTGAAATCATGACTTGTCTCAAGATCTATCTTAGCTCATCACGTTCTTAAGCAGGCAAAGGTGGAACTGTCACCAGATAAACTGAAATCAAAGTGCAATGCTCAGGTGCATTCAGGTCTCGTGAAAAATGAAAGAAGAGAAGGATGTCTGTAGTGAACCCAACCACGTCCTGGTAATGATCCGGCTCTTCGGCCAACGCCCTGATTTCAAACAGGTGTGCACGCCCGGAGACTGGGCTTGCCGGTGAGCGCTGGCACCGGACCCCGCCGTTTGTCTGTGCGCTTTCATCTCCCTCGTCTGCTGCCGCTGCTTCCTTAAACTTATATCTTTGAATATCATTAACTTATGTAATTGCTCTGTTCCTACCAGGGCACCTAATATATCTGGCTAGTTTTAAGGAACACCAAGTTCTCTCTGTGGGATGATTTGGGGGTGGCTTGGGAATTATTATTGGCTGTGCTATAAATGGCTGGGGAAGAGATAAAGGACACCTTCAGGACACAATTAACTCCTCCTAATGGCACAGCCTCTGTGCTACCCAGAGACTGGGAGGCACCAGACCCAGAGAATAACTGTGTGCAATGAAAACACATCATGACTTCCAAGTATGTAGACTTAAAATAACACACACACACACACACAAACAAATATGTATATTTTTCCCTCACAAATCACAATTCCACAGGAGGAAGAGGTCAGACTCACTTTCCTGCAATCGCAACAATCCCAATTTACAGATTGGACATTTCTGGGCACTTCAAAAGGATATTACAAAATATCTAAGGGATATTTTCTTAAAGATGTAAGTTCTCATTAGTCTTCATTTTACAGTCGCTACTGGTTTTTTTTTGTCCTTCCCCACCCTCCTTCCTTCTACCGACACCAGATGAAGCAAAAGCCAAAAAAATTAGATTATACACAAATTGTACACCGATTTATTAGCCTGAGCCAGGACTTTAATGAAGGGAAAGGAAACAGCACAAACAGGTCTTGGGGAATATGTTTGAGCGGAGCTCTGTTGCTATGCCAAGTTTCAGTATGAATTTAGGGTGGGAGTATTCTGTCTCCTCCCCTTCTTTAATGAAGGAATGAGGAACACGTCTACTTACGGAAGCCTCTGGAACACGTCACATAGGTTGACGTGCATGAGCACCTCCATAAAGTAGCTTGTCGAGCTCAGTGGAACCCATCCAGTGTTTGCTTTGACAGACTTTCCAGTCTGCACTGTTTTGCAGTGCACTTTGCTTTGTCTCCGTGTTCCTTCTCCTGCGGCATGTTAGGGGGATTATGCTTACAGTACGGTATTTACCTGACTGCATTTTAAAATCGTACAGCCTGGTTTAGAATCCCAGATCTACCACTTACGCTCTTAGAGATGAAGGGAGGAAAATTCTTTTGATCTGTTTAACTTCTTCATCTGTAAAATGAGGGAATCACGATGGTTCGCCCCTCACAGGCTTGTTTTGAGATTTCAATGACATAATGCCGTCAAGATTTTAACACAGAGCCAGCCGTATAGCGAACACCAGTAACTGTCTGATATTTTATTATTATTTTTGACTTATTCTCATACCCTTTTAGAATGCTTTTTGGAAAATTACTTCAAGCAGTGCTGCTGCTTATAGATACTGTATCATGTTAAGAGAAACTTCTGCAAGACTGCTATGGTGTAGTATTTATGCCTTTAAGCAATTTTCAGCTTGGGGAACTACAAGGTTGCAGTTTACTTATCAAATAGCTGAAAACATAACTTGAGCAAATTTCTCTCCTGTGTAAACAGTTAAAATCCAATGTTTTGTCCTCTGTTTCTTCTTATAGAGGAGGCTATTCCTTGAGCCCAACTGCATTTCGAATGTTTCATAACCTTGAAAATTGTTCATCTCTATGAAGTAATCCCTTTTATTACATAACATAAAGGGAAGATAAAGTTGTTAATTCTCGATGCATCTGAGGTGGTGACATGCAGCAAACAGCTCATTATCCCCCACACAAAGCACAATTACTCAATATGGGAAGCGCTGCTCTCAGATGCAGCCTTATACTTGAGCTTCCTTATGCCGGCTAATGTTAGGTATTGATTCCTGAATAATTCAAATAGCAATAAAATTGGGTTTTCATGACAGTCAATCAGAGGCATTTTATATTTAATGCTCAATGGAAGAAACACAGTGTCTTCTTACCTTCTGAATTTCAAAGCCATTAAAGTAATTGTAGGTCATTAAGCTAAATTTCTCTGCATAATCAAGATAGCTAATCTAATTCACGTTCCATTCAAAACAGTGGAAATAGATCTGATGAATTTATAGTTAATGAAACATATATGTGTACATATATGTATGCATATATATACATACACACAATTAGTCAAAGTGATATCACTTTACTAGTGTTCATTTCATTTAACACAATCAAAAAATCATATGGGGTTAACTTTAAATATTCATAATCCATTGATCCTGTTTCACAGATATTCCTAATGGCCTCAGATGTGAGTAGCTTCTGTTGAAATGGAAATACTAAACTAAGGAATTTAGTTTTTTATATGATTTTGCTTATCTTTTTATTCTGGTTCTTAGCCAACTTTGCACAATGGACTTTCTCTGTCTCTCTCTCTATATAGATATATAGGTATAGATATGTATAGATATTTATATATCTACTTTGATATAGATATCTTGGATTATGTGTATATGTGTTGTACAGTTTTATAGGTGTTCTGGTGGCTAACAAGATGAGCGAGATAGTCTTCCAGGAGCTTTCAAACTAACTCACTTTAAAAAGTGTAAAATGCCAATTTAGACCACAGAACCAAAGAATTTGTTTATATATAGGTGCCTGAAAAGCCTAATATTTCTGCCTCTAGGAATATTATCAAGAGCCTAGAGGGGAATGAGTTTCTAAAGGGTTTCTGGCTATCTGTACAACTTACCCCATTCTATTTTATTCTGAGACTTATAAACCTTAATATATGCTCTCCTGTTTGTTTGTTGGAAGGTAGGATGATATGCCAAAGTGGAATTCTGCCTTACTTGGGAGTTGGGTTTAAAGTCACACTCTGTGTTAACTTGGGACAGAGTTGTTTCTAGCTCTGAGAAGGCTAGATGCTTCTCATGATAAGTGCAGGAGTATTGTGGGGCAAATGCAGTTTGGAAGAAAGCTGTTTAGCAAAGAGACTAGCCTATGATGAGTCTTTCTAAAATTTAGACAGAATGCCTGACTTTGAGAAGAGAAAGACTTATCGAAAATTCAGATGCTGATGTTGACAAATGTCTCTATTTGTTGAGCATTTTCCTCCAGGAAATAATTTGGAGGGCTTGGAAATAATCATGGAGATAATCTTGATGCTCTTTAGATATCCCTGGGCTGCCTGTTAAAAAGACATTTCTCCACCTCTGCAATTCCTGCTTCCTTTATCTTAAGTATTTGCTTCCCTAACAGAAGTCTAAAATAATTATAACTCTTTACTCATCCGAGAGGAGGAGGGGGCAAGGGAACAAAGTCTGAAAAAAAAAGAATAAATGATTTATAAAGGGAGATGGTAGAATAGTTCACCAGTATAAAGATCTCTAAGTCATGGATGGTGAAAATCCCTTGTATCTTACTTTTGCTCATTTGAGAACACAAAATACATTATATAGTAAGGAGTAGGTGTGCAGAATCTCTACATCTCATCCATCCATCCATCTACAGTCATGAGAAAGGAGTTGCATTCCGGGATGACAGTGATATCCTTGGTTAATGAGCAGACTGGCTATTTTGTGTCAAATCTTCCATCCTGATTAAGTGAGAACTCTTACATGAAATGCCACTGGCCTGGACACCCAAACCATTTCCAGAGACATTATTAGGTACAACAAAACCAAATTTGTCATTTAGCAGATTATGTATTCTAGAGTTGGAAGACAGCTTAGATGTTATTAATTGGGAGTTTCTCATATTTGGCTGAGAAGCGGAGCCACAAGTGGACTTTATTAAACATGCTTGGACCCTATCCTGCCTTCTTGAATCAGAATTCCCAAGAGAGGTTGTATCTTGCAACCCAGATCAGAAGCCAGACTCTATTTAGATTCCTGTTCTAGGAATATGCTTTATCTTTGAGAAACTGGTTATATCCCTCCCTTGGAAAGCCTGAATTGGAAGATGAACACTGAAGGAGGAGGACTGCTGGGGACAGTTAGAATTACTGAAGGGGGCATATGCGCAGGGAAGAAACAAAGGCCAGCTCCTAGAGGAACTAGATTCAAATGCTCAGGTCGAATGGCAAATGGTAGGATGGGTCAGCATGTGGAAATACTGCCACCAGCACAGGCAGATACTGACCGTTCATCATTGTGGATCGTTGCTGTCTAGTGTGTAACTGTACCTTAGACACAGGGATAAATGACCCTGAATCTCATCTATTATGGAAAACTGCCACCCTCTCTCCCCGTTATCCCCTCTGGGCTTCCATCTTCCTGTTGCGCTGCAGATTTCTAGCTGTGAGTGTGTATCTCAGTGCCTGAGAGCATGGCTCAGGATTGTGAGAAGTTGCTTTGCCCATGCATAGAGGAGACTAGAATTGCGGGGAAATTAACACTCCAGGGAGCTGCGGTCAAGCCGTGACTCTCGAAAGCTGGAATGTAAATACCCAAGCTCCCTCACCCCTTGGGTAGGATAATGCTGAGGCTTGTGTCTTACACATTTCCCCCATAATTAAACCCATTGCGAAGCTGGCTTCTTAGTGCATCTTTTATGAAAGGATGTGTTTTCTTCTCTGTGCCAATGTCTCCCTCCCCTACAGGTGTTCTCAACACTGAAATAAACAACTTGTTCTCAAGTGCTTGGTTCGTTGTCTGCTTCTAGGGGAACCCAAATACATAAAGTATCTGGGGTGTTCCTGTGTTTTCTTGCACAGCCAGTTAAAATTGGGCATACAGGAGTATTGTTTGAGATTAGCCGAGCCTACTGAAAATTAATTTCAATCAAAAGGGAAGTTTTTCTTTTTTTTTTTTTAAGGATCCGGGTAAATTCAGGGAACTGGGTTGGAGGAACTCAAGCTAGGGCTTGATGTCTATCCCCTTTTCTCCTTTCCTCTCTTCTTTTGCACTCTTTCCTTTGCTTCTGATTCCCCTACATGGTCTCTGCTCTCTTCTCTCCACACATCTGATCCCTTCTGCACTGGCTTCCCCTGCTTACTCTTAGTTTCTGTTTCTCTGTAACCTCAACTGGTATGTAGCTGAAATACACTGGTGCCAAATTTGGCCAAGAATCCACAATGAAATTCCAGCTCCAGTATTCACCATCTCTGAGCCCCGGGCTCCGGTTCAAATGCTCAGGAGAGAGCAAGCCTCTGACTGACTCAGCAGTTTTCCCTAGGGATGAGCTGCCCTGAGACAGGTGAGCTCCTTGGTCCCTTCACCTGCGCTGCACCTGTGTTGGGGAAGTTACTGAGGAAAATGAGTTCACCTGGTTCATTGCATATCTCCCCTAGGAGGACGGGCATAGGGTTTTAACCGAGAAAACAGATTTGGTGTAACAGGCAACTGCTTTTCATCCTGAATAGGCAAATTTTCCACTGTGATTAGTGCATAGTAGGTCTGCAAGCGAGGGACCCTCTGTGTCAACAGAAGAACAGTGACATTGTAGAGAAGAGCAAGGTGGAAGATTAGCATTTATATAGCACGTTGACATCATCTGTTGTCTGAAGCACAGAAGCCTGATTTATGCCAAGGGAGAACAAGCACCTTCTCTCACTGCAGCCCACATGCTGCACACCTACATTTTTAAAGAGTAAATAATCAAGCGGGTTTTTTGTTTATGTTTTTGCTTTACCTTGGACAGTCATTACTTAAACTATTCAGAACAAATTTGTATCTGAAAGTTGGTTGAGCCATGTGTTATATTTCATAACAAATAATGAAAATACTAATTTATGAATAAAGTAAACACTATTCTTATAGTTTTTTGCAAAAGGGACCACAATTTATTTATTGACATTTAAAAATATTAGGTGCACAGTGTTTTTAAAAATTAACTTATTAAGAGATGTCAACATCTAAGGCTCCTTTCTACTTAAAAGATGCCCCCAAAAAAGAAATTCGTAAAGATAAGCAACATTGAAACAAATACAAATATCAAAATGTGAATGATGAGCAAAACCAGCTCCTTGTCTCATCTGTTATTAGAAACGTATATGTTATTTTAACCATGTGCTTATTTGCAAATGCCAGAGTCCTGGAAAACTCCCATTTTTCCAATTTGGCCTTCAGTGTGACGGAAGGGACATACATAACCCTTCCATCCTTCCACAGTCCAGGGATGTGCTTGCCTGGTCCATACACCCATGTATCAGAGCAGAAACAGCATCTGTCAGCTAAACCCGCTTAGTCCTAGAAGCCTTCCTGAAAATTAAGAAAAAAAAAAAGATTTCATTGCAGATTTCATAAGGGCAATGGGAGAATTTGCTAGGGCAAGCTAGTCAATATTTTTGTAATGAACCATTTAATAATTAATTTATAGCAAATATAAATAATGGTTGTAGCCTACGGTGGTTAAAAACCTAAGCTCTGAAAGCTGACAGAGCTGTGTTCTCTTCCCATCTCTGCGACTTGCTGCTGGGAGGAGCTTACTCCAGAGGTGGCGTTCAGCCAGGACACATGGTCACCATCGGTTCTGATGGTTGACGATATGCCGTACTGGGTACCAGTTGTTATGTAGTGTGAATAGCATCCTTGTTTATCTCCAGGGTTGCCACGAAGACAGAGTCCACGGGTGAATTTGTAGGGCACCCTGCTCAGGCCCTGGCGCATCATTTGGGTTTGACGCACGCTTGCATTTCTTGCCATGGTCCTTTTAGACAACTTCTCCACAGTTCACCTGAATGTGAAGTTCCAATCTGGCAATAAGTTTCCAGAATCACACAAGTGTCTGCTAGAATTACACAGAGTTCAACAGCTTTATTTTGACTTTTTTTGTGTGTGTGCGCTTTGGATCCCAGCCCGTGTCCATGCAGTTCAGCAGTTCTGTGGAGTCTGACCTCTCTGTTCAACTCCTGCTGAATGTCTATACGTGCCTTTTGTGAAGCATGGTGGGGTGGGGGTGGTGTAGCTGTATTTCCTTTGTTCAGGAGGAAGAGGGAATATCTTCTGGGCTGAGTTTTGAATTCACAGGATTGCTAGCCATTGATCCTAAGAGCTCTGCTTTACTGAATACTGGCAATTATGTAGCCATTCCCCTTACACAGATCATCCCATTTAATCCTCTTGATACCACCCATAGATGAAGATCATAATATCCTCCTGTTACAGATGAGGACCTGAGGAAGTTAAGTCACTTACTCAAATTCCCCTAAAGTTAAGGTGGCCCAGGTAGGAGTTCAGTCCAAGTCCCTCAGAAGATTGTGTTACTAGCCACTCTCCTAAACCATCCGGGACCATGTCTCCATCACTCAGGCATTCTTTCCTTTGTGATAGCTCCTCTTCTCTTTCTACAGATATCTCCTTTGCAAGGGAAAAGCTGTACTTAACAGTATGTGAAGAATATATATATTTACAAAATCTAGGTACATAAAACAAGTGCAGCAATCAAAAGATGAGTCATTTTTAAGTAGTTTTTGATGGCTGGTAAATGCTATTGGAGTGTGTTTTAAGAATAAAACTGATGGTTTGTTGCTAAATGCACAGCACTCAATGGGAAGGATATGGGTTTGGAGGTTAAATACACCTGACTTCCCCCCCAACTCATCCACTCACCAATGCAGTCATCTTGAGGGAGTTATTTGAACTCAAAACCCGGTTACTCAGTGTTGTCAATTAGGGAAATTGCACCTGCTAATCAGGGCTTTTTATTTATTTACTTTTTAAGATTGGAAATTGTAGAAAGATAACCCTTAATGCAGTGTCTGTCAGAGAGGAGATATTCAATAGTCATTTATTCAGAAATCTTTGAGTGACAGGCACTGTTTGCTATTTAACTGTTTCTTGCTCCATATGGATTTGCATTTGCCCCCACAACTAAAGCCTGGCAATGAGAAGTCCCAATGCAGGAGTCCACCATAGTCGCCCCTGAGTGGTATGACAAGAAGATGAGGGGTGGTGATGCCAGTTCCTCTCCTGCTGTGGATAGCACAGATACGAGGGAATGAATTCTGGAACTGGAACATTAGTGATGTAATTCACAGACCATCCTCCTGAGACCACAGATTAAGCAGATGGTTGAAGAATGAGGTGGGTTTTTTTTCTTTTTTTTTTTTTCACTTTAATTTTTGGAATAATTGTGCTTATTTCCCTAGTTGGGCTGCTCAGGTGGATTAACTTTTTCCTTGAATAGGATTTGGGAAAACATCAGCATGGTTAGCCAAACATACCCCAACCTATCCAAGATTGCCCAGTGTCTGCTTCAAATTATTTTAGCCATTGAATGGGGCATAAACAAATACAATTCACTTCCATGTTGGTAACTTGGAAACCTAGTTTATGAAAACACGGAATCCTAGCCGCTAGACCACCAGGGAAAGATGGAAACCCAGTTTAGAAGGAGAGATGTGATATTTATCAGGTTGCTGTTCAGTCCAGGTGTGGCCTACTTTATTTATACCTGTGAATTCCAGATGCGGATACACTGGAGAGGGGAAGGGGCATGGCAAGTGAGATACGTGAAGTCTGTAGCAATGGATTCTGAGCCTGGGTACAGATTTAGCAGGGGAGAGTGCCATGATTGATTAGTGATGTCTGCAGGGGTGAGGCATTGGGAGTAGCAGCCTCCATGCCCTGTATTTGCCACTTAACCCTGACCTGGAGACTGTCTGAAAAAGGGGAGCCTCATTTAAATAGTATCCAAAAAGCATCTACCATGTGTCAGACATGTTAGTGGGCACTGAGGAATCAGTAGTGAAAAACACACACAGTCCCTGCCTTCATGGGGTTCTCTACAGAAGAAACAACAGATGCAAAGCTATAAAGAATATTGGCAAGACTTAGGGATATTTGGCTAGATTATACGAAGAATACAGCAAGATAATTTGAATAGATAAAGGGTTATATGATAACATTTTTGTATTTCCCCATATTTTTTCCTACAAAAGTCTAGTTGCTATTGCCCCTGACCTTACTTATTATTTAAATACAAGAAGAAATTTTAGATAAATACATCACAGTATGAGATAGAATTCAAATATTTGGAAGTCAGAAGAACAACCATGTTACCCCTTTCCCTACTCAGCTAGCTAGAAAAGCTACTGCCTGGTGCCTGTCAACTTTCTGGAAAGTCCTTCCTCCCAAATTTCAGTTTTAAATCTGAACTCTGCTTCTGGAATGTGTTCTCTCACCTGAGGCCGATTTGATGTGAGGGCTTACTGAAGAAATACAGTTAGGAAGAGTGAAGAAAGTTAATCAGGTTTAATATGGGCTGGTTTCTTTCTTCAAAATGCCTCAGAGCCTTAGGTTGGTTGGGTGTCTAGGTACACAAAGGATACATGGGATTTAAATAATAACCAATTTATTAATAAAAGGAGAAATATCACATCAAGATTGTTTATATTTCAGTCAATCAGCCCCTTTCATTCAGGATATTGTAGACTTTTCCTAAACAAAATGCACTATAATTTTTTAGAGGTGGGAGAAGCCATGAAACCTAAGTTAAAAAAAATTTGTTTTAGTAAAATAATGAGTGAGCGTTGCTAAAAATCCCTTAGCACAATGCCTGGCCCAGAGAAAAGTGTTAAATGAAATTGTAACTATTACCATTCTGTATAATAATGCGTTTCCACAATGGAGAAGAGAAACACAAAGGGTATTGTTATTTTTCTTTTTCAATAATTCTAGAAAGATAGGTCAGAGTTCTACTTCTGCCCAAGATGGAATGATAGTGGCCAGATTTGACCTCTTATCTTAAATGACCACTTAACGAACAGAACACTTGAAACAACGGTTTGCGTAACACTGTGCATCAAACAGTGGTGGACAGAGATCCTTGACAGATAAGAACAAGGGAGCTTAGCCCTGTGATTGCCCTAGCTCACTGTCTTAGTTTCCATGCAGAGAGAAGGAGAACTCAGGTAAAGGTAGTGTACTGCCTATATTGAGGAAGCAGAACTAAGAGTCCGGGACCAAGACACCTGTCATTCTCAGGACACAGTACCAGAGAGGAGAGTAAGAACCCAGGAGAGAATACCTGTAGGAATCCTAAATGTGTATGTATCAAATAAAAGAGCTGTAACATATGTGAAGCAAAAACTTATAGAACTGAAAAAAATAGATACACAATTTCAGTGCTATAACTATAGACTTAAACATCCATTTCTCAACAATTGATAGAAAAACTAAATAGGATATCACCAAGAATAGAGAAGAACTCAACACCATCACTCAACATGATGTAATCAACATTTATAGAACAATTCATCCCAAAACAGAGTACACAATATTTTCCATGAGCCCATGGAACATATACCTAGAAAGACCATGTCCTGAGCCATAAATGTAAAGATATTGAAATCTCGAAGTGTGTTCTCTAACCACAATGCAGTCAAACTAAAAATTAATAGCATAAAGATAGCAGAAAATTCTCTAAACACTTGGAAACTAAACAATAAACTTCAATCCATAAATTGAAGAGAAATCTCAAGAGAAATTCTACAAATATGTTGAACTTAATAAAAATAAATATACAACATATCAAAATTTGTGTGATATAGCTAAAGCAGTCCTTACAGGGAAATGTATAGCATTTAATTCTTTCAATAAAAAAGGAAAATTCTAAAATCAATAACATAAGCTCTCACTTCAAAACAATAGAGAAAGAAGAGTTAAATAAACCTAAGGCAAGCAGAAGGCAGGAAATATTATAATAAAGATTGGAGCAGAAGTCAATGAAATTGAAAACAGAAAAATAATAGAGAAAAGCTAATTCTTTGAAAATATAGAAAAATATTGCAAACCTCTAGTAAGGGGGATAGAAAAAAGAAAAGAAGGCGGCAGTAATTACCAATATCAGGAAGGAAGCAGAGAATATTGCTACAGACCCTGCAGAAACATTAAAAGGATGAAAAGGGAACACTGTGAACAGCTCTGCACACATAATTTGATAACTTAAATGAAATAAACCCATTCCTCAAAAGTCACAAATGACCACAATTCACCAAATATGTGATAATTTGAATAACCCTGTAACTATTAAGGAAATTGAATTTATAATTTTAAAACTCCCCTAAAAGGAATCTCTAGGTCCAGATGGTTTCAGTGGAGAATTCTACCAGTTTAAAAAACAATTAACGACAATTCTACATAATACCTTCCAGAAAATAGAAGGTGGTGGAACACACCCCGATTTATTTTATGAAGCCTTTATAACCTAATCACAAAACCAGACAAGGCAGTACAAAAGCACAGTACAAAGGCAATGCATGTAACCAAATCGTTTGTACCCCCGTAATATTCTCAAATAAATAAAAAAATCTTAAAATGACACAGCAAAAAAAAAAAATCCCCCCCCCAAAAAGAAAAAAATGAAACTGCTGATCAACATCCCTTATGAATATATACATTAAAATACTTAAAATATTTGGAAATAGAATTCAGCAATATGTAAAAATATTTCTACACCTCAACATAGTGAGGAATAGTGCAGGGGTACAACAGTGGTTCAATATTTGAAAATCAATGTTATTCACTATGTCAATAAGCTAAAGAAGAAAAATCATATGATCATATCAGTTGTTACAGAAAAAAACATTTGAGAAAATTGATATGCATCCAGAACTCTCAGAAAACTAAGAACAGAAGGCAACTTTCTTAACGATAAAGAACACATGCAAAAAACCTACAGCTAATGTTGTACTTCATGGTACAACTGAACATTTTTCCCCTAAGATTGGAAACAAGGCACCACTGCTATTCAACATAGTATGGAAGTTCTAAACAGTGTAATAAGACAAGAAATAGAAATAAAAGGCATACAGATCAAAATTAAGAAATAAAACTGTCGACTGGGCGCAGTGGCTCACGGCTGTAATCCTAGCTCTCTGAGAGGCTGAGGCGGGCGGATTGTTTGAGCTCAGGAGTTTGAAACCAGCCTGAGAAAGAGTGAGACCCTGTTTCTACTAAAAATAGAAAGAAATTAATTGGACAACTAAAAATATTTAGAAAAAATTAGCCGGGCATGGTGGCGCATGCCTGTAGTCCCAGCTACTCGGGAGGCTGAGGCAGGAGGATCGCTTGAGCCCAGGAGTTTGAGGCTGCTGTGAGCT
>CAUYSK010008723.1:0-16737 GCA_963575035.1 Avahi laniger
AGAACTAAAATTTCAAGTAGAAATATCAGGAAAGTCTTCATTGAAAAAATTCATTTGAGCCAGACCATGAAAGATAAACAGAACAGTAGACAAAGAAAAAGGTGCTCCTGGCAGAGGGAATGTTGTAGGTGAAAGCACAGAGATGAGAAGATACAGAGTATATATCAGAAAAGGTACATTCAGTGCGGAGTACAAAAGAGGGACAGCATTTTGTCGTGGAAAAAGAACAAGAGTTTTGAATCACAGAGACCAAGCTTGAATCACTAGCGTCACTACTTAATAGACAGGTGATGGGAGGTTGTGAGGTTTGAATGAGAATATGAAACACAGTTTGCAAATAGCAAGGTTGAAAAATGCATATGACAATAACACAGAAGCCTAGGATCAGTGATGGAGGGACACAATTGCCATACTAAAAACTTTGGATTTAGTCTGTTAGTAATAGTGAGGCAGTCGTGTATATTAATACAAATCATACTAGTCATCTTTATGGAAAGCCCATTTGATAATTATATAATGAACTTTGCTGATTTTAATAATAAAAAACTGTTTGCCATAATGGGAAAATCTACATGCCACCTTGGCGTTCTGTCACACCGTTTTATTCCTCCTTACAGCTTTGAAACCATCTAGTAGACACACGCAGAAAAATCTGTTTGAAAATGACAAGTAAAAGATGTTTTATAAACTCCAGATGGAATTTGGTCTTTACTCAGATCAAATATGAAAAGGCATCCAGACACCAGGGTGGATATATAGCGAGCCAATTCTAACTTGGTGAGACGAAATTTACTGCATTTTACTCACTGAACTTTAGTGTGGAAGCACAGCAGTTAAGCTACTGTGAGGAGGGGGAAGGGAAAGTAGAGGGAATGCTGGAAGGTTAACGTTACTTATTGAGAACTATAAGGAAGTAGGCATAGTGCCAGACAATTTATATTCAATATCTTAAACTCAGCAACCATATGACCCGAATATAACTGAGATTCAGTAAGGTAAGTGTCTGGCCCAAGTCACTGGATAACCAATGTCATCCCATCACTGGATGACCAAGATTCAAGACCCACAGACTGTCTAAGTCAAAAGCATTAGCTTTTTTCCACACAGGTGACGTGTACTTTCTTGCTCAGCCATTCAGATCACTCACTAATTCCCATTTCACCTTAATTCTTTACTTCCAACTTATTCCATCCAACTTTTAACCAAAACCTATCTCTATTCTTCTATTTGCCCAGATGTTTCCAAGTTCAATATTCATTGATTTTCTTCTCCATTTCCAAGTTATCCCACTTCCTGATTTATAATGTAACATACAAACATTTCAAAATTTAAGAAAAAACTCACCAGTGGAGTTAATATGTACCACTTACCCTGCCTTTGAAAGCTTCACAGTCTGTACTGCCATTTGCTTACACAGCTGCTGATGGATTTTAAATTTCCTTTCTTTTCTTTTCTGCAGGTGCTTGTTTATGCATCAGTGGTGGGCTGAAATATATGACAAGTCTATTTGCTCAAGAGGGAAATTCAGATCAACCTAGGCATGAAGCCAATTGTATACTACCTAATGCAGAATTCATTTATTTAAAAAAGTATCTACAAGATGACTACCGTGAGTCAGAAACATACAGTACTTATCACAAGTTGTTACTTATGTTCCCCACGATCTCAAGCTTTCTTCCTAGCTATTGCTTTGTGCCCCTCCATCAAAGGTAATTGCAATCAACTGTATTTGGACCACAGCCATTCTTTAAACACACGGCAGCTTTTCCACTTCTGGGATTTTATTTATTCTCCCTACCCAGAAGGCCTTCTCATATCTCACCTCATAGGAATCCTATAAAGCTTATTGCAGCTCAAGGGTCAGCTCCCCCAGGGCACCTTCTGACAACCATAGCTGTAAGTGCCCTCTCTTTCCTTCCAATTGCTATAGTATTGTATTTATTTTTCTAATAACTTTTAATAATATTTTATTATATAATTATACACAGATACAGAAAAATCACATAAACCAAATGTTTAGCTTAATGACTTATTTTGAAGTGAACACCACTCAGGTCAAAAATTAGAAACCTCTTACATGTACCTCAGCCTAATCCCAACCTCTTCCCTCCTGCCATAAATTAACCTTATTCTGATCAAGTCACTTTTCACATTCTATTTCATATTACTGGCTGGAATATATACATATGTGTCTCCCTTCTTAGAACATAAGAATTTTCAGAGTCTTCTTACCTTTGCATTTCTGCGGTTCTATAATAATTTCAGATTCCGTTAAGTGCTATAAAAGAAATAAGGTGACGTGACAGAGCGTAGCTTTGGGGGAGAGGGCAAAAATGGGGAAGATGGGGAAGGAGCTGGCTACTTTAGGAAAGTGTCCAAGGAAGACTTTTGAAGAAGTGAGATTTCAACTGAATCCTGAAAGAGAGAACGAGCCAGCCATGAGAAGCACTGGGGGAAGAGACAAGTGGTACAAAACAAGGCCTAAGATGGCAAAGAGCTCGTGTTGCTCAAGAAAGTAAAAGGAGGCCAGTGTTGCTGGAGTGCGGAGATCAAATGTGAAAATGGTTAAAAAAAAAAAAAAAAAGAAGAGGCCGGGGCAGACAAGAGAGAACCCAGTGTGATTATAGAGTTTGAATTTTATCATAAAAGCATAATGAGAAGCCATTCAGGCATTTAAATCTGGATATTGACATGATCTGGTTCATATTTTTAAAAATACTATTCATTCAAGTCCTGAAAACACTATTCTCCTTGGATATGTCTTTGGCTGTTACTTTAATATCAGTATAGCACTGTCTTCCAAGCTTCAACTTCACATCTTCACCTGCCAATCAGGTGTTTATTCCTGAAACACTCATCTTCACCTCTTACTCATAAAGCTAAGAATAAAGTTACCTCCCACTTATTAGTGAGAACATGAGAACGTGTGGTATTTGTTTTTCCATTTCTTCATTTAGGATAATGTTCTCTAGTTTCATCCAAATTGCTGCAAATGACATTATTTCATTCCTTTTTATGGCTGAGTAGAATTCCATTGCATATATATACCACATTTTCTTTAACCACTTCTCAGTTGGTGGACACTTAGGTCGATTCCATATCTTTGCAGTTGTGAATTGTGCTGCAATGAACATTTGGGTACAGATGTCTTTTTGATATAATGGCTTTTTCCTTTGGGTAGCTACCCAGCAGTGGGATTGCTGGATAGAATGGTAAGTCTACTTTTAGTTTTTTTGAGGAATCTCCATTCTCTTTTCCATAGCGGTTGTACTAATTTACAGTTCTACCAACAGTTTATAAGCATTCTCTTTTCACCACAGCCACATCAACATCTATTGTTCTTTTCATTTTTTAATAATGGTCATTTTGATAGGCATAAGGTGGTATTTCGTTGTGGTTCTAATTTGCATTTCTGTAATGATTAGTGATATTGAGCATTTTTCAAACATCTATTAGCCATTTGTCTATCTTCTTTTGAAAAACAGCTGTTCATGTCTTCTTCCACTTTTTAATGGGGTTATTTGTTTTTATTCTTGCTCATTTGTTTGAGCTCTTTGTAGGTTCTGGATATTAGCCCTTAGTTGCATGTATAGTTTGCAAATATTTTGTCACACTCTGTAGGTAGTCTACTTACTTTGTTGATTATTTCCCTTGCTGTGCAGAAACTTTTTAATTTAATTAAGTCCCATTTATTTATTTTTGTTGTTGCTGCTCTTGCTTCTGGGGTCTTAGTCATAAATTCTTTGCCTAGGCCAATGTCCAGAAGAGTTTTTCCTGTGGTTTATTCCAGTACTATTCTGTTTTGACTACTATGGTTTTGCAGTATATTTTGAAGTTAGGTTGTTCAGCTTTGTTCTTTTTGCTCAAGATTGCTTTGGCTAAGTCACGGTCTTTTGTGGTTAGACACAAATTTTAGGATTTCTTTTTTTATTTCTATAAAAAATTGGAATTTTTATAGAGATTGCATTGAATCTGTATATTATTTGGGATAGTATGGATATTTTAACATCGACATTTTCACAATATCAATCCTTCCAATCAATGAACACCAGTAACTCTAAGATGTGGTAATTTTCTATATCTTGTGGGCTATCTTTGTTTCTTTTTAATCTTTTTTCTTTTTTCTCCTCTGACTATGTAATTTGAAATAGCCTGTTTTTGAGCTCACTGATTCTTTCCTCTGCTTAATACATTGTACTATTGAGAGCCTTTAATAAATTTTTTGCTCAGCAAATGTATTTCTCAGTTCCAAGATTTATGTTTGATTTTTTTAAATTATTTCAATCTCTTTGTTAAATTTCTCTGATAAATTTATGAATCATGTTTCTGTGTTATCTTGGAGATGACTGAGTTTCCTTAAAACTGCTGTTTTGAATTCCTGGCCAGAGAGTTCACATATCACTGTCTCAGAGTTATTTACTGGTTCCTTGCTTTTTCTGTTTGGAGAGGTCATGGTTCCCTATTTGCTATTGTTTCTTGTGGATGTTACATCTATGTCTTTACAATGAATGATTAGTTATTTATTCTAGTCTTCTGTGTCTGGCTTATTTTGGTTTTCATTGGGTATGTTTGCTTAGAAATTCTTTATAATTTACCTGTTAAATTTATTATTTTTTTCTACCAGGTTGCTACCTCCTTCTTGGCAGTAGATTGCACCTTAAGCCCTGGTTTACCTTGGCTCTAGCAAACGATTGGAGTCTTGCCCATCAGGAATGGGGGAGGTCCCAAGGGGAATATTCTGGCAATGTTGGAAAGCCAGCTAGGGGTTTGTACCCAGGGGACCTGTCGAACATACCTCCTACAGTGTTGTGCTGCTAAACCGCCACTCTGATTTGATGTCTCCTTTGGCCAATTTACAGAGCAGAGTTCTCAGGGGTGGGGACGGCAGTCCTGCCATCTCCCTTTGTCTCTGGCTTTCTTCAGAGATATGTCTCCCTTCAGGCACTTGCGATGCTTCCTGTGGGTTAAAGCAAAGACAAATCTTTTGCCAGGGAACCTAAGAGAGTGGGAAGCTGGTTTCCCACCTTGATCTCAATTTCTCCAGTGTAGAAACTGTAAGTCAGGGGAAATTTTCTATGTGCTTGGTGCCAGGCAGATTGGGAGGGAGGGCTGTCGTGAATATGGAAATCTTATTCTCTTATTGTCGGTTCAGCTTTCTCACTTCTCTGTGGCCCTGGGAAATTACTCATTTTTCATATTTGAGTTCTGGGATATTGCTGGTGATAATCTCAGTGCTATATATTTGTTTTTTATTTTCTGGGGGCCAGAGGTAAAGCCAGTTTTCTTCTACATTGCCATTTTGGAGCCAGAAGTTTGAACAGGTCAGCTTCCTTCACAATTTGGATGCCTTTTATTTCTTTCTTTTGCCTAATTGCTCTGACTAGGACTTCCAGTACTATGTAGAATAAAAGTGGTGAGAGTGGGCATCCATGTCTTGTTCCTGACCATAGAGAAAAAGCTTTCAACTTTTCACCATTGAGTATGATACTAGCTGTGGATTTGTCATATATGGCCTTTATTGTGTTGTGGCACATTCCTTCTATATCTAATTTGTTGTGAGTTATTATCATGAAAAGATGGCAAATTTTTTCAAATGCTTTTTCTGTATCTACTGAGATTATCACATAGTTTTCATCCTTCATTCTGTTAATGTGGTGTATCACATAAGTTTGCATAGATGAACCATCCTTGCAACCGTGGGATAAATCCCACTTGATCATGGTGGATGATCCTTTTAATGTGCTGTTGAATTTGGCTTGCTAGTATTTTATTGAGGATTTTGCATCTATGTTTATCAGGGATATTGGCATGTAATGTTCTTTCTTATAGTGTCCTTGTCTGGCTTTGGTATCAGAGTAATGCTGACCTTGTTGAAACTGAAATTATTTTTACCATAGTTTAAAAATTGACTTGTTATAAGGTACTTAAAGAATAAAAAACAGCATACCAAATAAGACTGGACTTACTGGAAGTACACTATTACAATCTGGGAAGAAAAAGATAAGAGAACAATGTCTTCCAAAATTTCGGGGAAAATAATTTACTGTTTAAGATTCTAAATCAATTTAAGACATTGTTCTCTATTTCTTATCTTTCTCTTCCCAGATTGTAATAGTGTACTTCCAGTAGGTCCAATTCCAGTATGTCCAATCTTGTTTGGCATGGTGTTTTTTTTTTTTTTCATTCTTTAAGTATCTACCTAACTTACTAGGCACCACATACAGAATCTCATCTACTTAGTAAGACAGTATATGCAGTAATTAAACACATAGGCTGACGATAGGCTGCTTAGGTTCAAATCTCAATTTTACCCTTTTCTAGCATGTGAAATTGTGCAAGCTGCTTTACATCTCTGTTTTAGTTTCCTCATTTGTAAAGTTGAGAAGATTAAATGAGTTAGTCCTTGATGTGCTGGCACACAGCATGCACGAAATAAGTGTTTGCTATTATCATTAAGATTCTATTTTACACATGCTATCAAGTAAGAAATCTTTGGAAAATCAGGTTTTAATCAAGTATGCTTTAATTAGTCACTGCTGCTTGTAGGGTGGGTTTGTTTCAATTAGAGTCCACTTTTATTATTGGTTTCATTATGGTAGTCAATGTGCCTGCGACAAACAAATGCAAAATATTTTTGGTAAGCCCCCCAAAATTAACTCGTTAGTGGCCTTAGATTTCTGGGATACAATGAATTACTAAAAGTGAGACTTCATAATAATTATACCTAAATGAACACACAACTACAAAGATTAATTATTCATGGTAATAAGCTGTATAATCAAAGGTTAGTGCCTACTTAATGCTTATTGAATATCCATAAAACACTAGGTGGTTAGCAGGCCACAATAACCTGTCCAGTGGAATTATAATATGACTTGGACAGAAATAATGCTAAAATAAAGGAAAGAGGATTCTAGCACCAGTCTATAGACAACCTGTTGTGCTGAGAGGGAAAAATTCACTGAGTTCTTCATAATCACATTTTAGCTTCCCATCTCTCTCCTTTAAAGACTCCAGGATAAACTATAGCTGGCTCTGAAGAATAAAAAAGGTAAATTTTGGCTATCCTAACTTAATAAATACTTTGTATTTTTGTGTCACTAAAAGTAACAAACAAGAATACTCAATAGGAAAACAAAGAATTTTTTAAATCATTACAGGAAATGCATTCAAGAAGTGAGTTGCTTGTATCTTCACAGCTTTGTGGTTTTACTTGAGTCATGTGTCTATAAACACTTGAGAAGGAAAAGCAAATTAATTTTCTGAGATTCCACTTATCTTCATATTTTTTCCTATTTGGATTTACATTTCCCAAGAATTTTCATAGTTAGACATAACTGCCAAAAAGAAAGAACCGAGAAACCCAAAAAGGAAAAGAAATTCAAAAGAGAACAGGTAAAATGAAGAATGAAGAGAAAACGAAAAAAAGAAATTAAAAATACAAGCAAAGGGTTAGCATATCATTCTTTTAGTGAGTGAAGATAAATTAATATAGTTTTAAAAGAAAAAGTAAGCAGCATAAAAATGAAAACACTTCTATGAAATTATTAGTTCATTAATTATGAATTTATTAATTAGTTTACAGAGAATAACATCTAAAGACAATTTGCGCAATTCCTAGGTTGGCAGGAACAGGTCTCATTATGTTTGTATTTTCTTAGCTAATCAAGCAGCCAGCTGTAGTACAATGGAGTGAAGCTTGTACTAAAAGTAGAGCCATCCCCGTAGAGTACAACAAGCCAACTCCTATATGCCACATCCCCTTTATCCTTCTGGGAAAGCAAAAGAAGAAGAAGGTGCCCCCTTGGCAAATGCTTGATGGATCCAAAATATTGAAGTCTCAGGCAAAGCAAATTAAATCATATTGTGAGAAGCACTAAAGGAAAAGTATTATAAAACTTCAAGTAATTGTTCTGTGCAACAGAAATTGCATTCAGAAAATATGCTGACTCCAGCTATATCATGTCTCTTTTCAACATGTCTCTCAAAGGATACAGGTGTCAGAGGCCATCCTTTATTGTTCATAGCATGTTTCGAACAGCTTTATTGAAACACATTTTACATATCATAAAATTCACCCATTTTAGTTTGTGATTCAATGATCCTTAATAATCAACTATAACCATATATTGGTTTTAGAACATTTTCATCTCCCCAATAATGCCCATTTAGACTAATGACCATCTCCCTCATGTCCACTTAGAGTTAAACTTTTGTCCTGCCGTCAGCCCTAGGAAACCCTAATCCGTTTTCTGTATCTATAGATGGAATTACATGATATGCAGTCTCATGTATGGATGCTTTCACTTTACATGTTTTTGAAGTTTATCCATGAATTAGCATGTCAATAGTTCATTCATTTTCATTGCTGAGTAATATCCCACTGTATGTATATACCACATTTTGCCTACCCATTCACAGGTTGATAGACATTTAGGTTGCTTCCAGTTTCCAGGAATAGTGCTGCTATAAACATTCACTCACAGGTCTTTGTGTGGATATATGCTTTCATTTCTCTCAGGTAAATATCTAGAGATGGGTTCTGCATCATATGGTAGTTTTGTGTTTAACTCTTTGAGAAACTGCCAAACTATTTTCCAAAGTAGCTGCACCATTTTACATTCCCATGAGCAATGTATGAGGGTTCACATTTTCCACACCTGCAACAACATTTGGTATTGTCTCTCTTATTACAGCCATTCTAGTGGATATGAAATGATATTTCATTGTGGTTTAGATTTAGGGTCATCTTGGTCCCTAATAACTAATGATGTTGAGCAGCTCATAACATTTTGAAGTTGCAAGCTTCTTATTTTACGGAGTAGGAGACAGACAGCTAGAAAAGTGATTTATCTAAGAGGATTCAGAAATCAGTGGTGGAAATAGAACACAAATCTTTTGGCTCCTTATCTTGTGCATATTTTTCTCTAGGAAGCAAAAAATATAACCATATTATAAAGAAAGTTTAGATGCCCCCCGGTAGATTATAACTTCCTTTAAGCAGAAATCAAAATCTGTATCTGTCACCACAGTCAGTACAGTTTTTATGTAATTTCTGTCTTTCTTTTCCCTTGCTGTTATAGAATCTAGCACATGTTTGATGCTCCATAAATATCTGAATAAGTGAATGAATGAATGAATGCCAATGCATGTTAAAAGTAGAAGATGTATCTGAGGAAAAGCCAACAATGCTGGAAAGAGCTTACACAAAATATATATGTGAAATTATGCAATATCCCTTTAATCAAAAAGTGAAGTGAGTCATTTCCTTTTACTTCTAAACTGAATGTGTGCTCACCACCTCCACTTACACTTTCTAAGTGAAATCTGCCATCATTTCTTAATTCTATTATATCAATAGCATCAAAACTGACTTTCCTGCCACCAGTTTCCTCCAACTCCTGCTCACTAGTAAAATAAATACCTGAAGTCATTTCTTGCTTTAAAACTGCCTCTATTTAGCCAGTTTTCTTAAGATAAAAGTCCAACTTATTTAGCATGACACACAAGGTCCTGTCACATATTATAATAAGTGGGTCCTAAGGATAACATAAGTAGAATGGAGACAATGGATGGTCCAGCACCACCAAGAAAAATCTCCATTCTGGGGCAAGCTTTCAAGCCAGCCAACGACGTTGTTTAAAGTTTCCACTGATGAAATCTTGGACTTGCAAGGCTTTTTTCAACCTGACACAAGAAGAGGACACATATAATCAATTGCTCCTTGTTTAGGCTTTTCTGGTAGAAAATGTTAATACTTTCTAACATTCCACAATCCAGTTCCCATCCCCCAGAATTGCTTATTCTATTGTCTGTCTCCAAAACAACTCCTACTTCTCTTCTCCGCTAAGCACAGAACCACCACTTTGATGAAAAATAAGAGTCCTGATCCTGCAGTAATAGGATAAGTCCAGTGCCTTCTGAGGGAGATAAGCTAAGGCTTAATGCTTTTCTGAGCTCAAAGGTGCGGAAACCCTGTTGATACTTTTGTTCTTGAGCAAGGTAACCCAGACCCTAGGGTGACTCACTCAGTATGTTCACATGCATTCTCACAAATATTAACACAAACTAATGCAACACCTCCCACTTGGCGTGAGTTTACAATTCGTCAAGAGCAATTGCGAATTAGATCGTGACAGAAGATTTGTCTGCAGAAGAACACCATGCTCTCTCCAACTTCTGGAAAATGTAATGCTACAGACAGGCCAATGTAAATACTACATAATGTAACAATATATTTCTGCCTACTCTTAATTTGTCAGATTTATTATAGATGATTTAAAATGATCTATTAAAGCCTTTTTTTGAACACATTTGATCAACAATTTTGAACAGTATTAGGTGTGATTTCATTTTCACCAGAGTCGATGGCTTTTTCATATCTTAAAATGACCTAAGATTTTGTGAAATATCGAATAATAGAAATTTGATGAAGGTTTTTAACAATACTTCTTGTTGTACAAACCTTATAGAAGTACAATTATGTGTAAAAGCATACTTAAGGATCTTGTAAACTTGAGATATGGTTTCATATTTTTGTAGATATTCCAGATGGCAAAACACCTAAAATTCTTTAAATAAATTTTTAAACCATGGCATAAACAGTTTTTGCTGGCATTCCAAAACCCCACGCATTTTATTAGCATATGTCTTCCTGTCATATTTTAACAGTCCCTAATAATAACCAAAACATCGAGCACAAAAATAGCACTGATAAGCCAAGCCAAACTATAATGTGAAGAGAAATCATGGTGCAGTGGCAAGAGCACTGAAGACATGTCAGGATGTATTGTTTCTAGTCTTGGCTTTAGCACTGACTGTCGACCTTTGAAAAATGTCCTCATTTTTGTGGGCCTCTATTCCCTATCTCTCATATGAAAGGTATCACCACCAAGGTTTCCTGAAAGCAGAGCCTAGGAAACAGGCTTACATGCAAGCAGTTTGAGAAATGATCCCCAAGAGCAGAAGTAAAGGACAAGAGAACTGAAACAGGGAGAGAGGAGAAGCCAATAGAAGGATATATGTGTTATTGAGTTGGCCACTGTTTGGGTCTACTGGGACTCAGAACCTTTGCGGAGCCCCAAGAAATGTGTTTCAAACCAGTCTACCCAAAGGAAAAAAGGGAGACACATTTATTCATCAGTGCCTCATCAGTCAGTGGTGACCCTGAAGGTGCTGAAGCCCCACATTTACAGTCTCTACTTGCATGATTGTGGAGCAAGTTTCCACAGGTGTTTACTCAGAAGTATCAGAGAAGCCCTGAATCAGGAAATGAGAGATCTGGAGAGAAGCCTGAAACAAAGTGCTCTCAGTTGCCCTGCAGGGAAGCAGGGCAAAGCCTGCACAGAAGTGGTCGTCTTGGCAGTGACCAGAGTGAAAGAAAAGCCCAGTAGATGTGAAACAGTGCACAGCAGGTGCATTGGACAAGACCAGTTGGTCAACATGCTCTCAAAAATCTTTCAGTTCTAATAGTATTTAATAATGTTCACAACATCTATTTAGTTTCTATTAAATGGATCAATCTGTTTATATCGTCAGGCATTTACATGTTATCTAATTTATGTTACACAACAGCCCTGTAAGTAGATGTTGTTATCTCCACTTAGTAAGTGAAGAAACTAAGTCTATTAATAGAAAGGTTAAATAATTTGCTTAAGGTGGGGTTCCTCAATCTTCACACTTTTGATATTTGGGCCAGATAATTCCTTATTGGGAATGAGGGGGCCATCCGGTACATTGTAGGATGTTTAGTAGCACCCTTGGGCTCCACCCACAAAATGCCTGTAGCACTCACCAGTCATGAGAATCAAAGATATCTGCCAAATGTCCCCTAGCAGATAAAATCACCCTCGATTAAGAATCACTGGCTTAAAGTCACTTGTAATAAATGGTATATGTGAAATTTGAATCCAAAAATGACTGACTACAAAATTCATTTGGAGCACAGAGAAAAAAGTGTCCCTCTTATTATCTCACATTAATCCAGACGTTTGTTTTAAGGCAATCAAAGATCTGTAGAAAGCAAGTGGTTAAAAAAAATCAATTCTTAAGATTACATTTGAGTAAACGTAAAGATAGGGACAGAAAGTTAGTAGTAAGTATTCTAAAGTAAGACACAGCCATTCTAGACTATATAGAAATATACATATATATTTCATATATACCTATATGACTATTAAAAAATGATTGAGTCTAACACACTGCATAGTGTTCAGATTAGATCAGAATTACTCCCATGGAAACTCTAGTAATTGACTATTATCACCATGGTAATAAAAAGGAAATGGAGGTTGAGATCTTAACTTTATTAGTCATTATTGATGCACACATGTACAAAATGAGTTATTTAAGAAGTAAATAATTGGTATTAATATCTGTTTTTTCCAATCCTTGACAAGGAAAAGAAAGCCAATATTATTTTCCCAAGATCCTAAGAAGTCCTTACCTCCTCACCTCTAGCAGAAAGTATTTCTGTCTCTTTTAGGGAATGTGCCAAGTGTTCCCAGAGTAAACGGAAATAGATGTTACTGGTGGTATTGAAAGAAGGAAGAAGCCAGACCAAGGAGATAAAGGAGAAAAACAGAAATATCTGATTTTTCCAAATGCAAGACATCCTTGCTTGCTTAGAAAAGACACCACGACCACCTATGGGGAAATTGCAACCACGAGAGCAAACACAAGGGTCTCTGAAAGAGTTTGTAGTCAAAGCTTGACTGAGATCAGATTTCCTGCCGGCTGAGGTGGACAGAGATGGAAAAGGTAGATTTGGAATAGATTTAGCTCAATAAAAAAGTAAATTAATTTGACAATTTTTATATCCTAGAATTAGGGCACAAACATTCATACTTAACTACACATGTATAAACCATGTGCTAATTCCAGGTTTACATTCCAACGGAGTAATTTGGTCATCTTTATAAAAATTCTTGAGTTTAAAAGCTTTTTCAGTTATTGTTAAACATCTGGTCTAGTGGTCTGTCTGGTCTATCTAACCATAACAAACTAGGCTCCATGACCTACAGGGGCAAAGGCAGGTGAGTGACTCTCTTTGTGAATGGCTCTAAGTCATGCTAATATTTTATCATATTTGCCACGTATATTCTTCAATTTAATTTATTTTAATTCTTTTCTTTCTGAACCCTTCTGCCCAATTTAATTCTTTAATTCAAAAAGTGTAATTCTTCATTCAACAAATACAAGAGAGCACCCGTGGTGTGCCAGGCATAAAGCTAGAAGCTGGCATTCAATATTGAGCAAAAACAGACATAATCGCTGTTCTTACAGATGTTACACTGCCAGATGGACTGGTAGACACCAATAAAGTAATCACACAAATATAAAGTTACAAGTCTGTAAAGTAGGGACACAGGGTAATATGTGAATTAAAATAGGAAGGTTTTACTTGTTCAGGAGTCAGGGAACATTTGCCCCAAGAAGTTATGAGAACTCAAGAGATGAGTAGGAGTTAAATAGGCAAAGAAAGAAGAGGAGAGGGGAAGGGTTCCAAGCAAAAGGAAGAGCATGTGCAATCTCTGTTGAGAGAGAAGAAAATGGTGGTAGTGTAAAATAAAGGTCAGAAAAGTAAATAAAGATGAGAATATACATTTGGGAAAATGTGAAGACTTCAGTCTTTAAGAAAAATGAGAAGCCACTGGAGCAGTGTAAGCTCAGGATGAGAGGAAAACATGGTGGTGGGGAGTGATATGACCAAATTGACACCTCAAAAACGGTAGTAAAGGTCAATATTATGATCTTAGGGTTCAAGAGAAGAGCTGAAAAGTTGGAGAAAGGCTTATTTTCAGGGTCAAAAGAAATTGAGCAAGGGGCCATAAACTATTATTATGAATCCATTATGTGTCCTAAGAAATTTTGTGTGGCACTGAAGGACAGGAGATACTCAGAAGAGAGACGCTCCATTACGACAACAACCTAACCAATTGAACCAGGAATGTTAAAGGTCTTCTTACAAGGTCCTCCTGTGATATTTTTGGGTGTGAACATTTTTTATTTTTTTTTTTTGTTGTTTTTTATTTGAATTCCCATGAAAGTAATGTATGCTTATTTGGAAAATACAAGAGTAAAAAGGTAAGTAATAATAATAATATCATCCATAATCTCACCAAACTTTATAAAGACATTATTGCTGTCTGACTCACCACTCTTTAAGGGAAACTGAGCCCAGTCCAGTGGCCTGGGGTAGACATTTTCTTCTGTGAAGTACAAAGTACATACCTAAGGTAATAGAAGACCCTGACTGAGATTACTGGATAAATCAAGCACAGTCGATAGAGAAGAAGCAAAAATCCAACTCCTGGGAAAAGCTCATATGAACACCAAGAGGTGTGAGATGAGAATTAAAGTTAGTGTTATAGTGTCAAGAGATGAAAGCTGACAGAGTCAGAATTGTCTTAAACACCAGCTTGTGTTTGAAGTGTATTACAGGCAGGCAGATTTGTGTTTGTGATGCATAAAGAAAATCCACTTGGGTTAACAACCTAAACCAGATTTAAGACTGTGGCCTTTTTCAAACAAGTATCAGAACTACCTCAGATGTTATTCAAATACACATACCCACACATATGCACAAATGCCTGGTGTCCTCACTAAACCTAATAAATAAAGAATCTCTGTAGTTAGGTTTAGGATTATGCATCTTCAAAAAACTAAGCAGATTCTTATGTTTACCCAACTTCAAAAATCACTGGTCTGGGCTATGACTACCAAGAGGCCTGGTGCTGAAAGAAGCCCAGGCCTTTGAATAGCTAGTAGCTAGTCAAGGAACACTGATCCACCCTGCCTTTTCAAAGAAGTTCTTTTTCTCAATAATTAGAAAGAGACAATTGAGGTCCAAATGCCTTGGTCCCTTCCTTCACTATAGCCTTCCCAAAGCCCAAGTGGAAAAATGGAATAATTTCAATAGCATGTAATACTTAGGATAAGTAATATTTAACAAATGAATTCAATTATTTGCTACCAAGAGTTGAGTGGAATAAGATTTAGTTTCATTTAAAATATCTTTCCTTATTACTATAATATTCCGTAAACCAAAACCAAAACAAAAGAGGACTCACTATTCTTCGCTTTCTTAAATTTTCACCACATTATGCTAGGAGGTAGATCAAAATCTTCTATATAAATGATTTATAGATTTTCAGCCTTCTGAAGTGCTTAGCTAATATTGGAAGATCAAAAACCAAGTGTCATTGTTTGTTGTGGATTAGCATACAGCAGAGAAGCAGGCTCTCTATGAGTATAATAGAATGAGAACAAGAAATCAGGAAAGATAAAAGCCAAATAAGAATCAACAACATTTCAGCTGTTTTTTAATGCAGGAACAACTGAAATTCACAAATAAAGTACAAGATTTAAGAGTTATACTATAATAAAATAATCTTCCAATTATACTCAGTACCAGTCAGATACTCAAATATTGGATGTAATTCTGAAGCCCTAAAATCCAGAGAAATATGTGACATACTTATAAAGGATTCAGAAAGCTAAAACTTGAATATAGGCTTAGAAAATACTTATTTTAAATCCCTTTGCCTAACAAAAAAAAAAAAAAGGGGGACTCTATTTCATGCATAGCCAGGAAGGCATGTCTTATTAACACAAAAATCTGTAAATCTGATTTCGTTTGATTTGCCCTCTCTAGGCATCAGACTCTTGACTTTATTATTTACCTAAAAATTCAATAATAATTTATGAAAAGTTTCTTTAATCCAGATCTTTACAAAAACACAACCGGGGTTCAGAATAAATCCACATAACGAAGCAAGAATTAGGTGTAATTTCTTTTCAGTAACTTGGACATATTTGTATACATCAAACTAGACATAGGAGTCGAATCTGAAGTAAATTTCCAATGCATTCATTTGACAAACATTTCTTGAGCAATTATGCATCTGGTATTACATTAGATGCAGAGGCTATGGCAGTTAATAAAACAAACAAAAATCTTTGGCTTCACAGAACTCATTCTAGTGAGGCAAGTCAGACACAAACACAATAAATAAGTAAATGAAATAGTTTAGGTAGCAATAAGTCCTTGGAAAAGAATAAAACTAGAAGAGGCTGGGCATGGTGGCTCACGCCTGTAATCCCAGCACTTTGGGAGGCTGAGGCAGGAGGATTGTTTGAGGTCAGGAGTTTCAAAGCAATGTCGTCTCTACGAAAAATAAAAATAGAAAAATTAGCAGAGTGTGGTGGTGCACACTGTAGTCCCAGCTATTCAGGAGACTGAGGCAGGAGGACGGCTTGAGCCCAGGAGTTTGAGGTTACAGTGAGCTATGATGATGCCACTGCACTTTAGCCCAGGTGACAGAACCAGACTGTGTCTCAAAAACAAACAAAGAAAAAAACTGGAAAGAAGCTATGGCAGTTGGGGCCAATCCTAAATAGGTTGAAAGGGACAGATTTCAGGGAGAGAGCAATGACTGAGCAGAGGCAGGCCTGAAGGAAGGAAGGGATCAAGCTACAAACATATCTGAGAAAATCTTTCCATCCAAAGGGTTCAGCAACAACAAATGCCTATGATGGAAAAATGCTTGATTGTTTGAGGACTAGCAAGGAGGTTAACATGGCTAGGCAAGACTGAGCGGAAGGGCTTGCTTGCTTTCATGGGTAGAGGGCATAGAAGTGTCAGTTTGCCAGCCTTGTTAAAGTGTCATGAGCAGAACAGTGTGTATTCCTTCCCGACTCAATATTAATTTATTTTTATTTCCCATTACTCTCCTT
>CAUYSK010008724.1:0-20122 GCA_963575035.1 Avahi laniger
AAAATCTTAGCATTTAGAGTAGTTTCTGGCACAAAGTGGTTATCCTCTAAACATCTACTGATTAAATAAATAAAAGAACTAACCCACCATTACCTCTCTGCTGGAATACACCAAAATTCATTCCTCATCCAAATTTCCAAACCTACACTATTTTATTGTTCTTTCTCAATTGTTTGGCTTGGCCATTGTTGTTTCAGGTAGTATTTTTGCTATCCTTGTGGTACTCTATAAAGATTACAAAAACAGTTACGCAGAAACACTCAAACATTGAGAAGCAAGGCATGGATGCTATAAGAAAAACAGGAGTACAGTGCTGGCCTTGCTCAGGTCCAGGTAGAATCCCAGCTACTAGAATGAGGGTTTGGGGTACAGGATTGATTCCTAAGACTGGGGTGTAACTGTTGGTATAGCAGAAGTGAAGCTTCGTCAGCAGAGGGTATTAGAGTGAGAACCCTACGGAGGTAGTAGACGATCACACAGCAAATTGTTAGCCATGCTCACTCCTCTCCTTTTCCTCCATTCTCCTTAGTAGGAGGACAATGGTTAAAAGGATAAAGTCATATCATCATGAAATTTCTCTTTTGACTATTTTTCTTAGGACTTAGGAGAGTGAAATAAACTTTTGAGTGATGAGTGAAAAATATCTCCTTCTTTTCTTGATTATCTCTGTGTTTTTATTCTCCTGGAAACACATTTTTAGAAGCATAATAGTTCACAAGATCCCTCTGACGTCCTAGTTGGCCTAAACTCTCTAGGATGGTGCATACATCTTGTAGAACTGCCACAATTCAGTTTCAGTTTCGTGCATTCCGCGGTGACTTAAACTATGGAGGAAGAAGTTGCAGTGGGGGAATTCAAACTAGAACACAAAATGGTAATTATAATTTCCAAAGGGTTAAGTAACTTAAGTGGCTGTCATGCGATAGAAAGAGTGAGCTCTAATAACCTGCACTGCTCCCCCAAAGCTGTTAGTGTAAAGATAATACTTTAATAAATATGACTTGCAGGGAATTTCATGTTATGGGCTCTCCTTACTTCTCCAGCTTCTAAAGTGTTTAGACACTTTTCTCATTGCACCATACACTGCAACTAGGATGACTGTTTTATTTTTTTAATTTCTTACATGTGCCATAGCCAGTGTTCATATTGGTCCGTCTGTATGAAATGCATTTCCACACTCTCTTTGTCTGGCTAGCTCATGCTCACATTTCAGGCCTCTGGGTAGAAGACACTGCCTCCAGAAAGCCTTAAAAAAAATTGTCTCCACGTTTCGCTGAGATATTCCTTTCTATGATCCAATAACATTGTATCTTTGCTCTTCCATAACACGTATCCCCTGATGTTGTAATTACCTGCATAAACTCTCTTTTTCTCTACCCCACTACATTGAATGCTAACTATTAATAATTAATGGCAGAGAATGTGCTCACCTCAGTCATCACTGAATTCTCAGCATCCAGCACCCAGAACATTTCTTTTTATATGTAATAAATATTTATTGATTATCTGTTAAATAGCTGAATCAATAGATTTTATAAATGTTGGATTGGATTTATTCATTTTGATTCTATTCTATTCTTTAAAGATGGGATCTTGCTATGTTGTCCAGGATTCAGATCCCTGGGCTTAAGTGTTTCTCCCACCCCAGTTTCCCCTCAAGTAACTGGGATTACAGGAGCATGCCACCATATCCTATTCATTTTAATAAGATACATTAAATACCTCTCAACTACCTGATTTTTCATTATAAGTTATGATTTGATTGACATTTCTTTGTTTAATTTAAACAAAGGACAAGCTAAATGCTCAGGGAATATTCTCTGGAGATAATGGCTATTTGATTGTACGGACTGATCTTACATCAATACCTTAGTGTGCCATGAAAAAAAAAAGTCCTGGACTGGAACTGAGGTGACTTGGGTTTACATACGAGATCTATCAACAAATTCTGTGATTCAATGACAATGGTATAAGATTGCTCTTTCTACTCAGTGGGCACAAAGCAGACTGTAAATATTAGCAATCTCACCAGCAATCCCTGAAATCAGATAACCTTGATCTCATAAGACTAGAAACGTTTATCTACTTGGCCACATCAGGGTGGGGGGGAGGATCCAAGTTTTTATCTACTACTAGTGTTGTTCAGACTAAATTTTTTGTCCCAATTCTTTTTTTCTGTTTATTTTCTCTCTCCTAATGAAGAAGACATCTGTGGCTCCTTTCTCTCTTTCTCTCATTTTGCCTCTTCCTACATGCCTGCCCCAACTCTCGGCATCTCTGCTGCATTATTAACGGGGGCTTGTTCAATTAAGGGGCACACGGACCTTCATATTTCATGGCGGCTCAACAGCAATCAGCTTGGCAGGCCCAGGAGGAACTGCAGTCCCTGAGACACTGGCTGCCTGAGCTAACAGGAAAAGACGAGCCATAAAAAGAGATTATGAGAGAAATCAATAGGCTCACACTGGCCCCTCACGTCCATGAGCATCTTTTTGCTGCTGGAAAATCACTTTGGTGATTGTAGCCATCATTACTGCCTTATTTATCTCTCTCCCTCTCTTCCATCAAATACCTGGCTAGAATCAGGAGTCTCTTTGGTTCTGGCATTTTAAGCTCTCTTAATTCTCTGTGGGTCATATTTCTGGTCTTTTCTCTTGTTTCCTAACTAGGAGCAAGAGAAAATGTATTTTTCTTGAACTGGCATCTGACCACAGGCCTGAAACACTGTGGAGGAAATTGTAACATTCGTGGGGAGGGAGGGAAGGGTCTTAATGACTTTTAAACTTTTTTCTCATTCTGGGTTTCAAAGATTCCATGCCTCAATGAACATTTTGTCTCTCTAATACTGAAAGCTTGCTGTTGGACTCAATATATATTTTATTCAACAAATATTTATTGAGCATGCTACGCCAGATCTTAGTTTATACTTTTAGTTTTATTGACCCTAGTGACCTCTCATGTTAATTTTAGACAGATTCTGTCTGGTGATTTGTCCCACGCACCACACTCCCTATAGTAGCCACAGTCCCCAGGCCTCCACGTTCTGTCGTCATTTATCTTGATGTTTCTCAATGTGTGGTGCACAAACGCTCAACTTAGAGAAACCACCAGAATGCTGTAGTCAAGAATAAGGCCTATAGAGTTGGATCCTGCCTTGGTCACCTACCCTCTGTGAGACATTGGACAAAACACTTAACTATTAAGAATAATACATGGTAGAGTGAGTCCTGAATAAATGTTAACTACCAGAACTTTCCAGAGATCCTGTCAAAATGCAGATCTAGAGATGTTTGAGTAGTGGGCTGAATGTCTGTAGCAAGACAATCCTTGTTTATTGACACTTGTAGAATCACTGATGTTTATACCCCCCCTTTAAATTTTCTCATTTTTCTCTCTGCTCACTCTGTCAATGATTAGATTCAAATTCCATCCTTGCATTTTCCAAGACATATAAATTAGGCAAGTTACTTGAACTCTCTGAGCTACAATATTTTGAAATGTAAAGATAAGCAAAATTTCTAATGTTTCTAGTGATTGTGATTGACTCAAAAATTAAATTACATAGAATACACAATAAAATGAAAGCTATCATTTGCTACTATGTATCAAACATTGCATTATGGCATTTACCTATCTTAACCACTTTCAAAGGTAGGTAGGTATTTTACAGATGAAGAAACTGAGGCTCAAAGTAGCTAAGCCATTCATACACAATCACACAGATAGTAAGTGGTAGAGCCAGGATTTGAAAGCGTGACTATTTCCAAAATATCAGCACTTTACCAACAGTTCAGTTTGCCTTCTACTTTTTCCAGGAGTTTTGTAGTTAAGTTTCACCTCTAATTGAAAAACATGCTGGTAATGTCATCCCAGGAGAGGATTTTCTGAAATCATGTAGCAAGTAGGGAATTCTCAATACTTATGTTCTCCATCAGAATGTGTTTTACCGAGAATACCACATTGATCCCTTAACAAGACAAGTTGCCGGAGTAGAAGGTATTGTGTATCTGTATATCTCATTTTATACCTTTGCTAACAATGTTTCAGGTCACCTTATAGGGAAAGTGAAGCCTTACTGTGCTTGTATTAATTTATCTATATTTTTCTCAACCCCATTTCTTAGTTCCTAATATGTTGTATTCAATAGGTATTCACATACTAGTTATAAGTGGTATGCAATACAGTAAAATTCTTGACATAGTGACATTTAATTTTAATGGGGAAACACAGATGAAAATTAGTAAGGAAAAAAGGGAGCAAGATGGTAGACTAGGACTTTTCAGTGCTCAGCCCCTGCAGAAACATCCATTTGAACAACTCTCATCACACAAAATTACCTTCCGAAGAGCAAAGAATATTAGGTGAGAGATTACAGCACCTGGGTATATCACAGAAATAAAAAAAAAGACACATTAAAGAGGGTAGGAAAGGCAGTTTTACATTACCCAAATCACCCATTCCAAAATCCCAGACAGCACAGTGTGTAGTGAGACACTCTTCATGTGGAAAAAGGAGAGGAAAGTAAACACTAGACTTTTCCTCGGACCCCAACACAGGTGAAACCCAGCACTTGGTAGGTCGCCATGGCCCCAGACTCCAGGCTGATAACTGCAGACTGAGATTCCAGGCTTGCTCTGGCACCAGGCTGGATCCCACCACTCCAGGCTCCAGGTCTGCTCAACAGACTGTTTCTCTGGGCCTGCCTGAGCCTCAGGCCAATCCTAGCAGCCCTGGACTTTGTACCAACACCAGAGATGGGCTGGCCTCACCAACTCAGTCTCAAGGCAGGCCTTGGTAGTCCTGAGCTCTGGTGTCCCCAGCACTAGGCTGGTTCCTGCAGCCCTAGTCATTAAGCTGCCCCCCAGAACCAGCCTCCAGACTGGCTCTTTGGATCCCCAGAATCCAAGTCTGCCTGGCACCAGGGCAGCCCCTGTGGGCTCAGGCTCCAGTCCTGCCCCAGGTTTTAGACCAACTCAGAGTCAAGTCAGCACACAGCCCCAGGCTTCAGGCCCACCCCATTCCTAGATGATCCCTCTCGCCCTAAGCACCAGGCTAGAATCCACTGACACAAGCTCCAACCCTGTTCAGTGCCAGGTTGGTCCCTATGGTCCTACTCTCCGAGCTAGACACTGCAGCTCTATGCTTCAGCAGACCTAGGGTCTAAGGCTACTCCAGCAGATCCAGGGTCTAGGTCTATCCCAATAGACCCCAGTGCTGGACTAGTCCCCACAAACTTAGACTACAGAAGCAGTCATTTGTACCCAAGATCTAGGCCAATCCCCACAGCACCAGGCTCCATGTAAGTTTCCTTGGCTCCAGGCACCACACCGGTCCCCAGAATTCTAGGTTCCTGTCTGGCTCCCATGGACCCAGGCTACATGGTTATCCCAGCACCAGGCCATCCCTAGACCCCAGACAGGTACTAGTGGCCCCAAATTCCAGTGAACCCAGGGTCCAGGTCTGCTCTAACAAACCATGTGCAAATCAATAAATGTGATACACCACATGAACAGAGTGAAGGACAAAAAACATATGATCATCTCAATAAATGCAGAAAAATAATTTGACAAAATTGAACTTCCTTTCATGATAAAAACTCTCAACAAATTAGGTGCAAAAGGAATGTACCTCAAGACAATAAAGACCATATATGATAAACTTCCAGCTAACGTCAGATTCAACGATGAAAAGTTGAAAACTTTTCCTCTAAGATAAGCAATAAGACAAGGATATTCACTTTCACCACTTCTATTCAACATTGTACTGGAAGTCCTAGCCAGAGCAATTAGGCAAAAGAAAGAACTAAAGGCATCCACATTAGAAAGAAGGAAGTTAAATTGTTCCTGTTTGCAGATGACATGATCTTATGCACAGAAAACCCTACAGACTTCACCAAAAACCTGTTAGAAATAATAAATAAATTCAGTAAAGTTGCAGATACAAAATTGATATACAAAAATCCATACACTAAAAATAAACTATATGAAAAAAAATCAAAAAAGCCATCCCAGGTACAATGACTACAAAAAAATATTAGTTAGGAATAAATTTAACCAAGAGGGTGAAAGACCTGTACAATGAAAATTATGAGACATTGATGGAAGAAACTGAAGAACACACAAATGAAATAATATACAATGTTCATGGCTTGGAGGAATTAATAATGTTATAATGTCTGTGGTACCCATAGCAATCTATAGATTCAATGTAATTTCTACCAAAATTCCAATGACATTTTTCACAGAAATAGAAAAAAAATCCAAAAATGTATATGGAATGACTAAAGATCCTAAATAAGCAAATCAATTCTGAGCACAAAAACAATACTAAGACATCACATTGCCTGACTTCAAATTATGCTATTAAGCTTGGTTATCAAAACAGTATGGTGTTGGAATAAAGATGGACAAATAGATCAACGGAACAAAATAGACATCCCAGAAATAGATTCATATATTTGTGGTCAATTGATTTGTGACAAAGGGGCAAAGAACACACAATGGAGAAAGTACAGTGACCCTGGGAAAACTGGATATCCACATAAAGCAAAATGAAATTAGACTCTTATCTCAGAGCATATATAAAAATCAACTCAAAGTGGATTAAAGACCTACATGTAAAATCTGAAACTTTAAAACTACCAGAAGAAAATATAGGTGAAAAATTCCATAGCGCTGGTATCCACAATGAGTTTTGGATATGACCACAAAAACACAGGCAACAAAAGAAAAAATAGATGGATGGGATTGTATCAAACTAAAATACTTCTGCACAGGAAAAAAAAACAAAAACAAAAACAAAATCAGATTTAAGAGATAATCTATGGAAAAGGAGAACATACTTCCTAACCATATATCTGATAAAAGGTTAATATTCAAAATACATAAGGAATTTAAGCAATTCATTAGCAAGAAAGCCAATAACCTTATTTTAAAATTGGCCAAATACCTGAACAGACAAAAAGAAGACATACAAATGGTCAACAGTATATGAAAAAGTATTCAACATCACTGGTCTCACAGAAATGCAAATGCAAATTAAAACCATAATGTGCTATCATCTCACACCTGTTAGAATGACTATTACAAAAAAAAAAAAAGAACTCAAAAGATAGCAAGTGTTGACAAGGAGGTGGAGAAAAGGAAAACCCTGTACACTGTTGGTGGAAATGTAAATTAGTACAGTCATTATGGAAAACAGTATGGAAGTCCCCCAAAAAATTAAAAATAGAAGTACCATATGAATGTAATCCTATTACTTATATTCAGAAAAAATGAAATCAATATGTCAAAGAGATATCTGCACTCCCATGTATAGTGCAGCATTATTCACAATAACCAAGATATGGAATCGACTTTATTGTCCATGAATGAATGAATGAAAAAAAGAAAATGTAGTATATATACATGATGTAATTCTCTTCAGCCTTAAAAAGGAAGATATCTCTGTTATTTGTGACAACACTAATAAACCTGAAGGACATTAAGTGAAAAAAGCCAGTCACAAAAAGAGAAAGACCACAGCATCTCATTTATGTGGAATCTAAAAAAGTTGAACTCATGGAAAGAGAGACACGAATGGCGGTTACCAGAGGCTGGGGAGATGTTCATTAAAGTTTACAAAATTGTGGTTAGATAGGAGGAATCTACTGATTCTTCTGTTTAAGAGATCTATTGTATAACATGGTGGCTATAGTTAACAAGAAAGATTTGTATTCTTGAAAAGCACCAAGAATAGATTTTAAGTGTTTTCACCACAAAAAAATGATAAGTATGTAAGATAATGCATATGCTACTTACCTTGATTTAGTTATTCCACAATGTATATGTATTTCAAAACATTATGTTGTACCCAACAAATACAATTTTCTGTTGTTAATTTAAAAATAAATAATTTTAAAAAATTAGGAAAAAATCCCATAGTCATAACTGATTTTAATAAATGATATAATGAAATAAAGAAGGTATCATTTAATGGCAAATGATATTGTTGAAGGACTAAGAGAAGAAACTAAAAATACTTCACCTAAAAATTAAAAGAATGTGTTCAGAGATGTTACATCCACTTGTAACCGCTAAGCTGTTCATGGTGGCACTTAAACACATCTGCTGTAAGTAATTACAGTGACTTCATGGACCCTCTCAAGGTGTATCCATGTCCTTGGACTTCAGATTAAGACTATTTCACCTAAAGCAATGGCAGGATCTCTGAAAACATGATGTCTTCCAAAACTAATGCCTATGATAGTTAAAGTAGGTAAATCTCTGATTTAGACTCATTTACTATGTGACATCCTCATCATTTTCTTCTAAAAAATACCCACAGTATTCCTTATAGTAATAACTTTTGAATATCCTTTTTGAGAAGATACCCTAATGTTCTATTATCACGATACCTTTCTTCATCCCAGGCTACATTTAATTGATCAGAGTTGGGCACCTGTCCCCCAAGATAGCCAATGCACACCATGGTCTTGTATACATCATAAGCTGGACCAGTGAGGTTTTCTCTGTAAGATATTTGAATCAGCAAACACTTAGAGAATGATGTCCATAGCCGTAAGGAAGCTAAAACAGAAGTGCTCATAGAGTCTATAATGTAGCGTGGGGAGTGCTTTGAAAGAGTCTTAGAAAGTATTGTGGTAAGGATGTAAGTGCAATGAATAAGCAAATGCTGTGAGGAAAAGAGAGAGTGAAGGACAAGCAAGCCAGTCTTTAGTGAGTTAATTAACAAAGAGCAAAGAGAAGTAGAGACCCAGAGAATACCTGCATTGCATTAATTTTGGAAACCTAGGGTAGATACCTACCAGCGTCTGCTGCCAGTGTCTCTAGAATTTTGCATTGATTTAATCTTCGAGAAGCTGAGCACTTGGCTGGCATGCCATAAGTGAATTCAAGAAGGAAGTTGAGACTAGGCTATATAAACGTTTAGGTATTCTGCAATTACTAGAGTCTAACATTAAGACTTTAAATCACCTATACCCACATAGATCACTATCAATATTCACATCTCTTGTTAACTCATTTTCTTCATCAGCATAACTTTACTATTCTAAGAAACTGTTGTTGCCTAGGAAAATAAAAATCGAAAATAATTTTATTGTTCATTCCAGGATCTTTACAAAAATTCCTTTCAATAAACATCAGTTGGTTAAATGCTTCTATAGCATCAAATCATAGCTTACTCTGCAAGACTCTTCCAACCAAAGTGCTCACTGATCCTAAACGATTATATCAGAATCCTTACAAAATCCTAATCCAACCCTAATCCAACTTCTACATTCTAAGACCCAAAACTTCATAGAAATCCTAACTTTATCCTCCTTATTATGAAAATCTACTAAAAGTCTGCCAAGATGGTATGTTCCCTCACCACAGTGAGAATATCAGCTTTTTCTTAACAGCAGGCTGTTTTTTTCTTTGAATATCGTATGGCAGTGAGCCAAAAAATCCCCATGTAGCTTCCAGAATCCAAAAGCCTTATACTTTTGTTCATTTACATTATGGACTCTAAGACTGTCAAATGGCCTGCATTAATCAGGATTTTTATCTTTTCTCTAACCCACTCCATTTACTGCCTGTCCATAATCCTTATGCCATGGCATTTCTCTTACTCTCCTTTTAAAATGGAGTCACTTCTGCTCCCATTTCATTTTCTATAGTCCCTCAACTATTCCAGGTTGAACCTCTTCTTTATCTCTGTAAATTTATCTCCGTTTTATTTTCTTTCCAAAGCACAAATATTTGAAAACTGTACTAGATCAAACCTTTGTTAAAATCCCTTTTTCAAATTATATTAACATTAGGCTGAGACACCAGGAAAAGATGATGTGATTTTTCTCTCTGCGTGCGTGTGTGATCATGTATGTGTGTTTGTGTACGAGCATGTGGTTTCAAATGAGAAAAATAGACAAACATTTGGAAAAATTGACAAACACGCAAAATGTCTACCCGCATCGGCCCTTTCATCAAAGAGCAGCCAAATTAAAAAGAAAACAGAAGATAAATTCAGGTCCATATTTCAGAAGAAGTGAATGAGGACCTCTTTATTTCCAATGCAATAGAAATGCAAAGAGGGGGAAATCAATGCAAACCAGTATGTCTTGGATCAGCACATTTTAAAACAAAATGTACCTTTGTATCTAAAAATCTGAGAGCCATGAATATTTAACACAGAGAGAAAAGAATGATTTTGTCAGCATGTAAAGCAAGTCCCAGGGAAGCTTAAATTCTGCTGCCTTCTATTAGCTTCTCTGCTGGGTAAACAAAATGAGTCATTCAGGGGGAAGGAGAGGAAGGAGGTAAAGACCAGAGGAGCCAAGTGAGAAGGGACCTCTGAGGCCTGGGAACGGGCAGACTCAGGAATGGTAGCGGAGAGCAGAGAATGATGAAGTTTAATGCCAGCCAGTGGTCATGAGCTCTCTGGCTGGGGACGGAGCAGCTGGAGATAGTCCGTGAAGAGAATTTTTAAAATCCTGCCAGTTTTTGAAAGCAAAAGAAACAGGGAGTGGCTATTGTCGTGACGGGATAGAAAGGATTGATTTGGCTACTCCAGGATGCATGTCTTGTCTAGTTAATCTCTCCAAGGCTTTCTTTCCTCATCTCTTAAAGGGTAGTAATACCAGCTCCCTGCTTCAGAAGAATATCTTGGGGATAAGTGAGGCGCATTAGGCAAAATCCATGCTAAATATTTGATGGTTGTGTCTGCAGCCACACAAGGGAATATTTGAGCAGCTTGCCAGCTTCGCGGGGAGACGATTCTTAATGTGGCGTAATTCGGGACTTTTTCTACATCCTCAACCCCTGTCGTTCTAACTCAGATAATGTTCCCAGGAGCTTGCCTGATACCCGGAAAACAGCATCCTACAGGCTAATGATATATTGATTCTTTGGCCATGAGGTCTGCATAAAAGGAAAACGCTAATCAGTGGACTGGGCTGGTGTAAGTGGGTATGTAGCTGCATTAAATAATGGCAATCAACAAGTTCAGCTGCTCTTTCTGCCTCCCCCTCCCCACATCATTCTGTTAAGCTTCAAACTGGCATTTTATCCCCTTAATTTTTAACAAATTACTTTTGCAAGAGGCAGCATAGTGTTGTGCGGAATGGACTTTGGACTGGAAGTCAAAAACCTGCATTCTCATCCTAATTCTGCAATAAATACTGCTGGTGAATTTGAGCCAGCCACTTCCAATACTTTAATTTTTAGAATGTCAGTTTCTCAATCTGCAGGAAAAATAAACACCACCTACAGGTTTTTGTATGATAGAGGGAGGAGGCAAGAGACTTTCATTCTGGATAACACACGTCACTTCCCTGTTTATGTTTTTTCCCAGCCACTCTGAGTTTGGAGCCTATATTTCAAGGCTATAAGCCTTAACTGTAAGCTATAAGCCTTGTTGGAAGTTGTCACTGCCTGAACCAACCATTAACTAATTAAGAGGGAGCAAATCAAGTTGTCAAAAATCTCTAAAACTAATAAATTCTAGTAAACCGTAAGACTTTTTTTTTTTAAATTTAAGTAGGTATATAGCAATCCCATCACCTCAAGGCCAGGCATGTTTAGTACAAGGTATCAGCAGACAGCCCTTGAAAAGAAGATTTCTCATTAAATATACTAACCCTGAGGCTATCACTTCACTCAAAGTTTGTCCTTGGTACCTTAATTTTGGAAGAAAATGCAGATATTCAGAGGAAATAAGAAAAAGGTATCCAGGCTGTCTCCTAGGAGTCTCTTGAGCCCTCAGGCAATCAGTCTAGAAGCAAAAGTCTTTTATACAAAGGGACACTTGGCACCTATCAATTATCTTCCTAAGCTGACTAATTCTTCTTTATGGCTTCCTGGTGATCAAACAAGAGCAGAGGTGCCATCTCTATGATGACTGACTTTGTATCAGCTGAAATATGGAAGCCACCATGGAGTCACAGAATAATGGATGCTCAGGGCGTGGATGAAGACGACTAGCATTAGAAACATCTAACAAGGATCATATCTGCAAGTAAGGCACTCTTCGCTTAGGCATGCGAATAGATTCATTCAACACAGTTCCAGAGTTTCTGCTACCGACCTTCACTTGCACCTGAGCACAGAGGATAAATAGTTGAAAAGAGAGGGTCCCCTTCACTCAAGTACTTGAGCACCTGAGTGGATATATAAAGATGCAAACAATCTCTGTACCATAGATGGTTAATAAAATTGAAAGTGTATGTATCCTTCTCGTTGTGTAAGGTCATGAGGGAAGATATTACAAAGGAAGTAATATCCGAGATGAGGCTTGAAAGATGAGTAAGATTTATGAGTGTAAACAAGCAGAGGGAAGGTCATGCCAGCCAGGGAGAACATTGTATGCAAAGGCAAGAAGATCTGCAAAAATAATCATCTGTTTACTTGTTTGTTTTTTTAAAAGCAGTTCAGTGTGAAGAGATGTTGCTGAGATCTGTTGTCATCCCAATAAATATATGCAAGATTTTATGCTACAGTTGAAGGGAGCCATAATCAAATATTGAGCAGGTGCATAAATTGATTGGATGCAAATAGTAGAATTGTCATTCTGGAGGTTGTGGGGAGACTATATAAAGAAATACCAGGTCCTAGGTAGAAGGGCTGGGGAGACATTCTAGATAAGAGATGAATAAGGATGTCATTTCAACTGTGCAGGGAGAAAGGTGAGAGCCTGAAACAGGACATGGATAAATGTCATGTAAGAGATATTTAGCACAGAAGTTTGCCATTGATATGGTGATGTGGATAAGGAACATCATAAGACATTTGTGTTTAGGCTGTTAGTGAAACTTCCTCACTCAAAGTAATCTTCCCATTTTCCCAAGTAAATTTGATGCCAGTATATCAACCAGGTTGATACCACCACAAAACTCCATGAAGTGTATAGTATTTTCCAGTTAGCAGGAATTAAGCATCAGGAAGCTTTTTTCTTAGCTTTTCTAATCAATATCCATTGAACGTTAGAATGTCATTGGACATTCTAAGCACGGTATATGTATTTGGGAAGAAAATGGTCAAAAGTCACATGACTCTTGCTCATCATCTCTGGTGAAACCAGTTGTGCTCTGTGATCAAATCTCCTATGAAATGAGTTTATTACGATAGAAATGCCAACATTGGAAACAGTGTTTTAAGGATTCACAACATAGCTCAGGAAGACTTAAAGAGTTAAAACAGATGTGTTACTACACATTTTGACTGAATGGAGCCGTCTTGGGTTTCTTGGTGTTTATTTTGATTTGTTTTGTTTTGTTTTGAATGTACATTAAAGAGGCAAAGTTGCTAGGCAGGTAATGGAAAGATAGATACATGTTCTTGTGCAGAGGACAGAAGAAGGACCTAGGAGTCAAAATGCATCACATATAATGAGATAAAATTATTAATGGATCATTTGTCTATTCCTTATTTAGATAAAAACCTATGGAGTTTCAAATATTGTAAGAGGTGCAGTGGGTATAATGATAAAATTAACAGAATTTAGAGGTGGATTTCAGTACTCAATGATGAGTCTTATGCCTGGAATTATGAAATGTTACGAGAGTGGATATCAGATGTGTCTAGCCATGAATTAAGCTCCCTATTAAGCTCAGGTAAGAAATGAATAATAGTAATTCATTTTTCCACCTACGTTAAATACTTATCTTTGCTTCAGAAACTGAGCTAGGTTTGTGGTACATTTGAGACAAATCAGAAACTTATGCTCTTCTCTAGGTACTTGTAGACCAGTCATGAGAAGATACAGACACAAAAAACCTTGAAATTACTGAATCCATGTTAAGCACCTTGACAAAGGAAGTTCTACAGGACTTCTGCAGAAAGAGAAATCAATCACAATTAGGTGGTCCATCCGGAAAAGCTTACATATTAAGACAAACAAAAATAAAATAAATTTGGGAACATAATGATAAAGAAATTAGGTCTATTGGGACTTGCCGTAAGAAGGCTAGGCAATTGGTATCCAAGTCTATTCACTAGGACTCTTAAAACATGTGACCTCAACTCTGCATCTGCTACCAAGGCCTTAAGCCAGGCCCTTCTTGTCCCTTCTGTACTGTAAACCACTTTCATCATCTTCTCCCTCAACCCCTCTTAGGGTTCCTGCACACTGAGCAGTCAGCTGGCTCTTTAGGTAATAGGCTTCCACATTCATGTACTTACTGACTTAATTGCTCTAATGATTACTTTAACTAAAGGCAGTCTGATAATTTGGTTCCAATGACCTCATCTCCCACCATTTCACTCTTACAATCCCGGTGTGACTACCCAAAACCTTTTCTTTATTTTTATCTGAATTGTTATTTTGTAAGAACAATTTGCACATTTTATGTGCTGGGCCTCTGCCTAGAATCGGCTCCTCACTCTCTGGACTGAAAAACCTCCTACTTAGCCTTGCAAGACCTGGCTTAATTGCCACCTTTTTCTGTAATGGAGTTTCTAAGATCCAGGTTCCTCTAGATTCCTTTCTCCCCCATTGAATTCTATGTTCTTGGAAAGAGAAGCCATGTCTATATTTTGCAAATGTTTTAAATAATCTTTTATTTTTAGTTATCCAATTTTTGATATTCTATTCTTTATCAAATAATAATCCATAGATTTGCAATGTCTCCAGTTGTAACCCTGCTGTAATGGGTACTCCACAAGTGATGATTAAATGACTCCTAAGAGGAAGGTGTTTCACTGGCCAGAACCAGCATCAACCCCCAGTTCCATTATATTATACATTCTCTGCATAACTTTGCACAACTTTCTTGACTTCTTCAAGGTTTAAGTTTATTATCTGTAAAATGAGGATAATAATACCGAGCTCATTGTGAGGATTAAGTAAAATAATGATTGTAAAGCATTTGGCTCAATTCCCGGCATATAGAATAAGCTCTTAATAAATTATTTATATTAAAACTATTGCCATTAATTACTGTTTTAACTTGAGCAAGGATCAACCTCCATAAATTTTATTTCTTACCATATTGCCCTCCTTATAAGACTTTAGTGATTATCAAATAAAATATTACAGGTTAGAGTAATTTAAAAATTATAATAAACCATATAATTGTTCATAGTAATTATTACACTTCTCTGAAACTTAAGTCAACCTGGAAAGGATGAGAATGTGGCTTGTAAATTCTCTGTGACTAAAACGGAAACTGTTTATAAGAACAAAGAATGTTGTTACAGTTGCTTCTGAGTCACCGAAGGTTAAGAATTGGAGGTGAGATTAATACTGTCAAACTTTTGCTCTTAATCATGGCTCACATTATAAATCAGTTACTGCATCTTTCTCTGGTCCCAATAACTGCCTAATGTAGGTAGAATGATTAGCTGCAGGTCTATCTCAAAGTACATGTTTGTACCATCATAATTAGTCTGGCCTGAAGTGATAGAATGATTAAGGAGTGTTTCTGTCAAGATTTCATCATTTAAGATTTAAAAGCAGCCAGTTCTTAATATCTCGCCTGGGTCATTTTTGAATTTTCGATAATACTGAGTAGACAGTGTAGAACTTATTTTTCTTTATCAATAATTATTCAGGACTCTCAAATGTTTAACAATAATACTAATTGTTAAAATATTAAACCATAAATATCAACTCAAAAGCTGTCTCTCCCAAAGACCCATATAAATTGATGAAATAATGGGCACTTTTTCCATGAAGGTTTTGCCAACCACTGTGTGGTTTACATCATTTCTTCTCACTCTTATTAAACCTACAGTGCTTTCCACTTGGCTTCTCTCTTAATTGAATGCCTTACAATACCATTGAAACTGACCCAGGTATGAATTCAGCTGGATGCTTTACTGGACAAAACAACGTAAAAATTACAAGCCCCAGGTTTTCTTTTTTTAAATCTGTGAAATGAGAATAATAACATTGCCCTGCCTACCAGCCAAAAGCTTATGTTGTTCAAAAGACATATTGGGTTTGAAAATAACTTGTGAAATGAAAATAATTATTCAGATATTTCCTAATTATTGGTATTTCACATTTTAAAAACTCTTTAATTCTTGTTTTATACACTCTCAAAAACTCCTATTTCTTCACTCAGCCTTCATTAACATCTAGAGATGACAGTTCTGAGATCCATGTTTGTATGTCATCTCTCTTCATGAGCCGGACTTCCATGTATCATGTTGGGCAATTTAAATTTATCAGGTTTAACATCTAGAGACGTTAGCTCATCATTTTCTCTCCTTACATGTGTTCGTTTCTCGTTCCCTACCTCAATGGGCGGAACTCCCAGCCACCTGGTTACCGGAGCCATGAGCCAGGTGACCTTGACTTCTCCTTCCTCCGCACTTCTAACCACTCCCAGCTCTGGTTAAACACCTCCCAAATCTGACTTCTCCTCCAATTCTGGATCACTGTTGCAGCCTCCTAGCTGGCTTCTCTAACTTCTGACATTGTCTTCTCCAGTATCCACACAGCCACAGAGAGACCTTTATGCATAAGATGAGAGCCTCTGCCTGCCTAAAGCCTGTAATACAATAGCCATTGTTCCTAGGGCAATCTGTAAATTCAAGCATGATTTACAAAGCCTTTAGAGCCGTTTTTGTTAAATCTAATGTTCATATACATCACTTGAGCACCTTATTAAATATAACTTCTAGTTCAGTGGGTCAGGGGTCTGGGGTGCAGATCCAGGACTAGGGTGAGTGGAGCGAGAAAGCCCCAGGTGAACAATTTAAGAAGCACTTGCTGTCAGGGCAGTGCTGGTGCCAATCCTACACTTGCATGAGCCTCAAAGTGAGTGCCTCCTTCAATTGTGTGCCTTTGATGCCGCACATGCCAACTTCCCAGGGGACGCTGATGCTGCTTGTTCTAGGAACACATGTTGAGAAGCAAATCTCAAAGGATCGCTGCTTCACCTGTCTTCCTGTTAGGGTTTCTCACCTCAAACTCTGCTACCTAGCCATACCAAATCATTTATATATTTTTTTTTTCATGTCTAGGTACATGTTGCTTTTTTCTGCCTGAAATGACTTGTGTCCCTAACTTTCTTCACCTCTCTGACTTCTGCATCTCCTTAGACACCTCTTTCTCCAGGCTGCTTTCTCTGACTTTGAAGCAATGATTCAAAAGTACCTACCTGTCCTCTCTATTTCTACAGCCCCATTTAAACCTCCTTCTTTATCATTTATCTGCCAATAGCATAACATTCTGCTTAGTTGTATATCTCTACAAACAACATTTGTGGATTTTCAAAAAATGTGTTTGTTTATTACTTTGGGCCAAGCAACAAGTACATTTCCTAACACAGAGCAGATATTTAATAAATATTTGAAAAATAGATGAAAGAATAATCAAACCTTAAATTTCGCATTTGTGCTATCTTCTTAAATCTACTTTAAAGTCCTTTAGCAATGTCTTCTACTTCTATGATGCTCACTTTACCTTACAATGCACTGTTTATACTCAATAAATATGATTTTATATCAATACAAACAGACAATAGTTTTCCTCTAATGAAGTTATATAATGTATAATTGTTAATGATACATCTGTTAGGTGCTATGAATTCAGTGTTGAACCACAATAAAGTCTCTGCTTTCACAGTATTTATAGTGGAGGCATTTTTGAACTAAACATATATATATACACATACACGCAACACGTAAATATATATATATTTATATACATATGTACGTATTTATCTTGCTAGTTGCATTACCATTAGTAAATTACTTCTCCAAGTCTCTTACCCTCAGTCTGCACAATGATCATAGCATTGCCTAACTCACAATGGCTTGCATTGTGTGGATTAAATGACCTTAACTCACTTGAGCTACAGGCCTTACTGTTGGTTGGCTCTGAGTGCTGCAGAAGGCCGTTCTACAAGGCTCTTTCTGCCCTAGGACATGTCCCCCTCCCTGTGACTAAGGCATTTTGCCACTTAGCATGGATGAGTGCCTTTGGTTTCAATGCTCTGGAGACAGCCTAGGAAAGAGGGGAGCCTTGTAAGAGGCTGAGAGGAGCAGAAGCAAGTCACGCATAGCACTGGGTCACAGGAAAGGCAGGCAGCCTCTCACAGTCTAATGTATATGGACAGGGATGTGATGTGGGGGCAATCGGGATCTGTCTTCTGTGTTAATTAACCTTTCTCACCCTACATGGCAACAGACAGTAGCGGTTCTCTTACTCCCAAGAAAGAGACATAATTAAAACAGATGGAGAAAATACAGATGAAAAGAAATAGAATACTTATTCAATTCTAGGGCCAGCTCAGGTCCAGTGATTGTGTTTGGTGGAAGCGGGAGTGTCTTTTCTTTCTTTTTTTTTTTTTCCCCCATGTAATCCATATGTTTCTCTTTAGTTTCTGAATTAAACCAGATGTAAATAAGGAGAGAAGGAAAATAGAGAGGCTATCTGGAATGAAACCTTCTTTAATTTAACTCTGTATTTCTAAAGTCTCACAGCTTTTGAAATATAGGAGATGCTTTAAATAAGTGTGTACATAACTTCTCCCTGTAATACTATAAAGCCTATAAACCAAGAGAACATCAAGAAGCCATAGAATCCTTGAATGCCAGACCAAGAAGAGCCTTTAGAATCATCCAGAATTACTTCATCAATTGGACACTCAGTTTTGGAAAGCTAAAAAGCTAGCTTAAAACCACATAACCCATCAATGAAAAATCTAGAACTAGAACCCGTATTTGCATTTATTTATTATACTACAGCGATTTAGTTATTCCCATCAGACTACGTTTCCATTGTACACTTAAGGAAGAATAAATGGGGTGTATAGCAAGTGTAAATATAGATAAGAGAATAATGTAGGCAATTTAACCAAGATTACATCGATTCTGTATTGGAGGAGAAACTACGTCAAATCCAGTTTATATGTAGGCCAGCCTAGCAGGTGATGTTGGGCAGCCGAGGCACTCTGGAGAATGGCTCATGCAGAGAAATGGTTTAGGCAAAATCCTCCAGGTGTAATCAAGCACTTAAATTGATTGGCTCATTTCAGGGGGAGCTTTCTTTGATAAGTATGGCAACCATCTCTGCAACTATCTTCAGGGTTATAAAAAAGTCCAGAGGGCTCCTATTTTTTTATGCAGGTTTGCTCTCTCAAAGCCTCCAAAATTAAAAAAGATATATATCTTATCTGCCTTGCCATGCTTAGTTCTAGTACATGCTGGGTTTCTTTGTAAGCAATTCAGTGAATCTGCGGGTATTCTGATGGACATCAATGGTGTTATTTCCTAAGAAACCTATTTTACTGGAAAGTGCTCCTATTCCACAGGTTCTACAGAACAAGAAAAGAGGGTTCCATGTGATGTTTTCACTCTTCACTGTCTAAAGGTTATTGGCAGTCAAGAGTGGGCACTTGACCCAAATCAGGCCAAAGTTCTTCTCAGGGTTGTTTTTAACTCTAAGAGATTAAATCTTTCTTCCAAGACAGAAACTGTAGGATGAAGTCTGGATATCTTTGGCCATAATTTCTGTCATGTAGAAAGAATTAGCCAAAATCTGGAAAGAATCAGGAATAAGAGGCAAACTGACATTCCTAGTGGAATCCGCATCACCAGCCCTGTTGTGTCTGAGGCTTGTTTGCATTTTTCCCCTTTGAATAGTTTTGCTACTTAAAAAAAAAGAAAAGAAAAGAAAAAAAACAAAACTCGCTTGGATTCTGAGTGGCATTGGTTTTTCTTTTTTTTTTTTGAGACAGAGTCTCACTCTCTTGCCTGGAGCGAGTGCCGTGGCGTCAGCCTAGCTCACAGCAACCTCAAACTCCTGGGCTCAGGCAATCCTACTGTCTCAGCCTCCCAAGTAGCTGGGACTACAGGCATTAGCCACCATGCCCTGCTAATTTTTGCTATATGTATTTTTAGCTGTCCAATTAATTTCTTTCTATTTTTGGTAGAGATGAGGTCTCGCTCTTGCTCAGGCTGGTCTCGAACTCCTGAGCTCAGAATGATCCGCCCACCTCGGCCTCCCAGAGAGCTGGGATTACAGGCGTGAGCCACCGCGCCCGGCCTCACCACCTTTCTGATCTCATCTCCTTCCACTCGCAGTCATACCATTGCAACCATACTGACTTCTTTGTTCTTCCAGAATTCCAGACACTCTTCTGCCTTGTGGCCTTTACATTTACTGTTTCTCTGGCCTGGAATGCTCCATT
>CAUYSK010008725.1:0-14526 GCA_963575035.1 Avahi laniger
AGAATGGCAAAAAAGAAACCTCTCCTCACCACCAGCCTAACATATACCAAATAACAAGCAACAGCAGTATACCACTAAGGAAGGTGAAAAGAAATAGAGAAAGAACCTCCTCTCTATGGCACACATCACAGGGAAAGCTGAAAAATGAGGATGAAGCAAGTACATTGAGAAAAAACCTCCAACAACACAACACCCACACTAAGCACAAGGCATTTTTAGACCAAAGGCTGTGGTTTATTAAAGATAGTCATAGCAATGACAAAAGCTAAGCCCCACTCAGCTCCTAGTTAACTAGAGTTTCTCAAACCTCCATGTTATTGTCCTGAAGGATCAAATGCATATCCACTTCCAGGAGTAAATAATACTTACTCAAATCTCAATTACTCTGCATGAGATGTCTGGCATTTGATATAAAAATACAAAGACATATAATACCAGTGAAAATGGCCCATTATCAAGAGAAAAAACAATTTAACATTTCCAAAATGAGAAATGACCCAAATGTTGGACTTTAAAATAACTATGGTTAATATGTTAAAGGATTTAGTAGGAAAAGAGGGAAACATATGAGCATTAGTTGGGAATTTCAGCAGAGAGAAGACAAATAGCAATGGGAGAGATTAAAAAATGTATTGGAGATGAAGAATTCCTTTGTCAGGCTCATCATCATATCTGATACGGTCAAGAAAATAATCAGTGAATTTGAAGATAGGTCGGTTAGAAATCAAATAGAAACAAAAAGAGCAAAAATAAAGAAAAATTTAAACAAAGAAGAAAACAAAAAGAGAAAAAAAGTGAAGACAAGCAAACAGAGCAGATAAACAGAAAAACGTTGCAGATCATACAAGAGCTATGTGACAATATTAGATGGTCAAACATATCTGTAATTGGAGCCCAAGAAGGATGAGGGGTGGGGGAATCGAGAGAGATGATACAAAAAATTTGAAAGGATAAGAGCCACGAATTTTCCAAAATATAACAAAAGACATTAAACCACAGATCTAAGAACCTCAGAGGACCCCAAAGAGAATATATATGAAATATTCCATTTGGCTTACCCTATCACAGATCCTGTCGAGTAGACAAAGTAAATGTCCATATTTTTATAGCAGAGAGATTATTTAACTCTGAATGTTACTTAGGGCTTCTTTCCCCATCTACTCCTTTTCCTTTGCCTGAATTTTTAGCACCTCTCCTATGTACTTGCTGTGCAATTTTGGACTTATTAATTCCTCATTTCTTGTACTTTAAAAGGAGTCTAATAATACATGATTATTTCAGAAAACATATTTAAAGAGCCAGAATAGAACTTGTGGCAAAATTCTGCACTCTGCAGTTCCCATGACTTTGGGGTGTAGAGACCATCTGTGAATCTATTCTCTCTTAGAGTTATGGGCAAGAGGTAAGGATGGGTTTCTTCTGCTCTTAGATCCCATATTTACCTGACGGTTCTATGGTTTATGTTCCTTATCATGGCTAGAGGAGAAAGAGGAATTGGACAGGACTTATTTGGTGATTAGCTTTTGTACATTATATTCTCCAACTTTTCTTTTCTTTCCTAGCCTGGAAAATCATATTTATCTAGTATGTTTGTTTACTAGGGGTGCTGATGGGGAAGGAAATTTGGAGCAAATTATTCCTGGTTTCATCCTCAATTCTCTCCCAAATATTTCTCTGTTACACCTAAACTTTTGTTTCCTAAAATATAAAAACTATCATTTGATTTTTTTCCCTCTTCATTTCCTCCAGTGTAGCCTGACTTTGCAGCAATACTGGTTTCTTATTTCTGAGCCTTGATGGGAGAATATCACGGGTAAAATAGCTGTGCACAGGAAGAGGGAAAAATAAAAGCACACCAGTTTATTATGTTACATACTATCACCACCATCACTGTTATTATTAATATTATTGAACCACAATAGTTTAATAAACAAACTTTTCTTTATTGTTCCTAAAAGCAGTCTATCCTCATTGTAAACATAAAAGCCAAGTAAAGCATGCTGTGGAAACCCTGGCTACTATCTACAACCTCCTACATTATTTACGACATCCTTTCTGTATCCAGCTCCCAGCTCCTGCCCCTTAGGTTGTGGGCTTTGGTACTTGTGAGTGTTGAGTTTCCCTGCCTGGGTCCTGAGAGTACTTCCTTCTGAACCATTGATGCTTCCCCTCCTTTTTCAACTAGCGCACTCTATCCTTGTTCTGTGCCCAGGGACCAAGCCTCAGCAGATCCTTCCAGCTGACACACAGGCTATTTTCAAGGTTAAGTAATGAAAACATTGCAAAGGAATAAAGATTCAACTGTTCTAGCCAAAGTTTCTGCCTCTCTTTTTGTCTCCTTCTCTCTCTCTCTCTCTCTCTCTCTCTCTCTCTCTCACAAACAAAAATCTGCTCCAAAGTATGCAAACATTTATTATGAAACATATTTCCCCTTTCTGTAGAAAAGGATATAAACACATCGGCTGACATATGGGTCCATGTGTTCCTTCACAAGGTGTGATGAGACTCATAGCGGCATATGCACCAGGTGACGGAGAGCTTGCCACAGTGCGGGTGGGAGTGTTGCTGTCTCCCGAAACAGGTGCGTGGAAGCCCATGTGAATAGAAGGCCCTGTGAGTAAAACTGTGGTTACTCAGACTCACAGCTCGAACACAGGACTATTAGGTTCAGATTTGACTCTGTTTATTTAGCATCTTTCATGTGAACTCAGAAGACTTTAGGACTTACTGAGTCCTAAAAATCACCTTACAGAATAAAAATTATAGCCACACTCTTGAGAGGTAAAGACAAGAAGAGATTACATGAACCTTCTGTAGTGGTGGTTTTCATATTTTTAGCATCCTAAGAATTGCTTGGGGGCAATCAAAACAGATTGAGTAGAAGGAATAAATTCTGGTGTTTGCTAGCATAGTAGGAAAATTATAGCTAATAATAATTCATTGTATATTCCAAAAGAACTGGAAGAAAAGATTTGTAATGTTCCCAACAAAAAGAGATATGTTTGAAGTAGTGACAGGTATCCCAATTACCCTGATTTGATCATTACACATTATATATAGATACCAAAATATCATATGTACTCCAAAAATATGTATAATCATTGCATTTTAATAAAAATTAAATTAAAAATGCAGATTGCTGGGTATGACATCCCCATGCCCCTATAGTTTCTGATTCAGCAGTTCCAGGGTGGGACGGTATAATCTGCATTTCCAACACGTTCCCAGATGATGCTGATGCTGCTGGTCCAGCAGCCACACCTTGAAAGCACTTTCCTTGCAGGTGGCACACATTGTTGAAGTCTAAAGCCCTGGTGGACTGAAGTTAGGAATGTCAGAAATCAGGACTCTACAAAATGCTATTAGTCAAAACCAGGAAAGCCAAATTAGTCACCAAGCTCAAGAGGAAAGATAGGGCAGAAAATTGGATACCATGTCCACGAGGCTGGAGTAATGCTGTGAGTGGGCATCCAAGTCAGAGGGCACAGGCCAGGTAAGCCACACGCCCACCCAGACTCCCCGCCACCAGCTTTAAATGGCTGCAGAGGTGGGGCATTGTAGTGGCTCATTGCGGGATTTAAACATGCATGATCGGAGTGGTCAGGACAAGATAACACTTTTTTACTTCTATTTTTTTTTTCATTGACACTGTCCTTTATTATTGAAAATACTATTCTTTTCTGGTATTTTTGTGTTTTGTTTTTGTTTTTTTTAATTCAAATAGATTTGAGGCATACAAGTGGTTTGTTGTTATATGGCTGAATTGCATAGTGGAGAAGTCTCGGCTTTTAATATACCTATCACCTGAATAGTGTCCACTGTATCCAATAAGCAATTTTTCACCCTGCAACCCTCTCCCACCCTCACATTCTGAGTCTCCAATGTCCATGTCCATAAAGTCACTCTGTATGACCCTGCAACCCATTGCTTTGCTCCTGCTTATAAGTGAGAACATGCGGTATTTGTTTTTCTGCTCCTGAGATACTTCACTTGGGATAATGGCCTCCAATTCCATCCAAGTTGATGTGAAAGACAGTATTACATTCTTTTGAATGTTCTTTATCCAGTCATCAGTAGTAGGTGGGCACTTAGATTGGTTCTATATCTTTGCAATTGTGAATTGTGCTGAGTAAAATTATGGCTGCAGGCATCTTTTCTGTAAAAAGACTTCTTTTCCTTTGGGTAGATCCCGAGTAGTGGGATTGCTGAATTAAATGTTAAACCTACTTTTAGTTCTTTGACAAATCCCTGTACTGTTTTCCATAGAGGTTGTAATAATTTACATTCCCATCAACAGCATGTAAGTGTTCCCTTTTCACAGCAACCACACCAGCATCTATTGTTTTTTGACTTTTTAATAGTGACCATTCTGAAGTGGTATCTCATTGTGTTTTTTTTTATTGTGGTTTTAATTTGCGTTTCCCTGATGATTAGTGATGTTTAGTATATTTTTCATATGTTTATTTTTCTCCTCTTTTGAAAAATATCTGTTCATGTCTTTTACCCACTTTATAATGGGGTTATTTGTATTTTTCTTGCTGATTTGGTTGAGTTCCTTATAGATTTTGGATATTAGGCCTTTGTCAGATGCATAGCTTGAGAATATTTTCTCCTATTTCATAGGTTGTCTATTTACTCTGTTGATTATATCTTTTGCTGTGCAGAAGCTTTTTAGTTTAATTAAGTCCCATTTATTTATTTTTGTTTTTGTTATATTTACTTTTGGGGTTTTAGTAATAAATTCTTTACCTAGGTCAATATCAAGGATAGTTTTTCCTAGGTATTCTTCTATAATTTTTATTGTTTCAGGTCTTACATTTAAGTCTTTAATCCATCTTGACTTAATTATTGTGTATGGTGAGAGATAGGGATCCAGTTTCACTCTTCTGCATGAGGCTATCCAATTTTTCCAGCCCTATTTATCAAATAGGGGCTCCTTTACCCAGGGTATACTATTCTCTGTTTTGTCAAAGATCAGTTAATTGTAGATATTTGGCTTTATTTCTGGAATTCTATTCTGTTCCATTAGTCCATGTGTCTACTTTTATACCAGTATCATGCTGTTTTGGTTACTATATCCTTATAGTATTATTTGAAATCAGGTAATGTAATGCCTCCAGATTTGTTCTTTTTGCTTAAGATTGCTTTGGTTATTTGTGCTTTTTTTTGGTCCCATATGAATTTTAGGGTTTTTTTTCCTAATCCTATGAAAAATGACATTGGTATTTTGATGGGAATCGCGTTGAATCTGTTAATCACTTTGGGTGTATGAACATTTTGACAATATTGACTTTTAAATGCTTCCCTCTTACTGCTCTGCTCCTTTGTCATATGGTAAACTCAGATTACATCAAAAGTCAGGACTTCCAAAGAGAAATTTTCAGTCTTTGTGTGTGTGTCTGTGTGTTTTCATAGGAACAGGTGAAACTCCTTCCAGCGCATTTATTGACATTCTTCTTTGTACAGGCACCCCATTGGCTATGGGAGAAGCGGGAGAGGAGATGAGACTAGGACTAAAGACACTGCCCTTGACTTTGGAGATCTCATAATCTAGCAAGATGGGTCTACCCCAAATCAGACTGTGACACATGCCAGGCACAGAAGGAGGATGGATTAATTAACTCTAATTTGAGAGAAGTGGTGTCAGAGGAGGCTCTGTGGAGGAAGAGATATTTAAATGGACCTTAAAGATTGAGCAGGAATTTGACTGGCATGTCCATTTGAAGAATAGCATTTGTCTACTATGTGGAGGGAAAAAATAATTTCCTCTTCCAGAGAAAGGGTAATATTCCACCTCAGAACCATTTCCATCCATAATGGAGGAAAACTATTTTTAATGTTAATAGGCTTCCAAAATGAAAGTAGAAATATAGAGGAGAAGTTAGCTGAAGTTAAACAAAGTTTTACAAAAGCAAAATATCCCCCTGAGTAGAATGTATTTTTTTATCCTAATTTCTTTCCTGCTTACATACCTCAAGGGAGCATTTCATTTAGAGCTGTTGAATTTCCTTAATTCCACTGGGTGTCTGAGCAAACTTCTTAGAATTGGTGCATAAAACAAAGAAAGTTTGTACCACAGAAACACCCTTTACATTCCACAGACAATATATTGGTTAGAAGAATTAGCTATTAGTAGTAACAATAGCTATATTAATATTATGATACTAGCTATTAGTATTAATAATAGTAATTACAATATGTATTGCTTTATAATTTCCACTAATGGATTTGTATTTTTCTGCTTGAGCTGGCATAACAAAAGTCCACAGACTGGGTAGCTTAGGCAATAGAAATCTATTTTTCACAGTTCTGGAGGCTGGAAGTCCAAAGTCAACAGGCCAGCAGGGTTGGTGTCTACTGCAGCCTCTCTTCCTGGCTTGCAGTTGGCTGCCTTTCCTCTGTGTGTGCCTGGAGAGAGGGATCCCTGATGTCTCTTCTTCTTATATGGACATCCAGCTTTATGACCTAATTTAACCTTAATTACTCCTTGAATACCCTGTCCCCAAATATAGTCACACTGGGGATTAGGACTCAACATGTGAATTTGGGATGGTACGTAATTCAGTCCATAATGGGACTTTTAAGTTCCTCAAGGTCAGATACCTTGTTAAGCTTATTTTATTTTTCCCCTGAATTTCCTAACTAACCCATTTCATGATACACAGTAGGTCATTTGACCTGAATGAAACTTACATTTACTGTCTCAGTGAATTATCTCAACAACATGGTAAGCTGAGCAGGGGAGCTATTATTATCACTCCAAATTTACACGTGAAATAGTCAGTGACTCACAGTGAGTATATAGCATATACCAGGCACTTGTTCTAAGCTCTGTGTAAATTAACTATTATTTTTTGCATTTTAGTAATAGGGAAATTGAATCACAGAGAGGTTAATTAATCACCCAAGATGACATTTATTAGATGGCAGAACCAGGATTCAACCAAAACCCACAATTTTAAACATCAGTGTATGTACCCTCCCCAAATGGCCACAAACTCCTGTGACTTGCATGAGATTTCTTATTTTGTAAATATATTATTTTCCTAGGGCTGTCATAACAAACATGGTGGTTTAAAATAACAGATTTATTCTCTCAAAGTGCCAGAAACAAGATGTCCAAAATCAAGATGTTTGCAGAGCCCCACCCCATCCCAAGGCCCTCGGGAGACTCCATTCGTTGCCTCTTCAGCCTCTGGTGGATCCAGGCATTCCTCAGCTGTGGCTGCATGACTCCAATCCCTCCCTCCATCCTTACATGACCTTATCCTATCTCTGTCTCTCCTCTGTGTGACTCTTGTAGGAATACCTTGACATGGGATTTAAGGCCTACCTAGATAACCCAGCATGATCTCATCTCATGATCCTTAACTTAATAACATCTGTAAAGATCTTCTCTCCAATAAGGTCCCATTCAAAATTTCTGAGGGTAGGATGTGGACATATTTGCCGGGTCAGGAGTGGGTGGGAGACCATTCAGCCACTACAACACCAACAGCAAACTACGACCCAGGATATGGAGTAATGGCAATACATTCTCTATCCTGCACTTCTTTTCTAGAACCTTGTCCCCAATCTCATCCACATGGGTACCCTGATTCCCACTAGGTAAAATATGCCCAACCCTTGGTCATGGGTAGTTGGTCCATGGCTCACGCTAATTCAAACTGATCCAAGATGTACCTTTCCTAAGAAGTTTTGGCTTGGGGCAAAGATAGAAAATGTACAGAAACAGATTTTTTTCAAGTGTGATTGCTCTTGGCAGCTGTATTTTCCAGCAGGGTTGGGAACTAGGGTGTGATGAGTGAGACAAGTGAAGCACCTAAGGGTTGACACTTGCAAGGCTCTGAAAGTGAGAGCCTCATTAAATTTGGGGCCCAAAGTGTCTCTCTTGCCTCACCCTAGTCCTCCTGATGATAGAGGATTAGAGGATACCCTAGTGGCAGTGGGGGGTGGGGGGGACATAAGACATGAAAGAGAGAGAGACCTGGTGATTTTCAAACCACTAGCTCTAGTTTTCTTGAGGCTTAGTAAGATTACTGTCATTTGGTTCTGTGAAATGCTCCAGTGTCCATATTAATATATCCCTTTTTAATTTTATTACCATTATTATTTGCTTAAACTTGTTTGCATTGGGTTTCTATCATTTGCACCCCAAAGAATTTCAGCCAAAAGCCTAGGTCTCTGAACTCCTGATCCTTACTTTCCCATATTCCCCAAGATAAGAAGACTGAAGCAAAGAGATGATGATGCTATCTTTGAAGCCACAGCACCTACAAAAGTGGGAATCCTGGTCTCAGCATGCCAACCTCTACATGGTGGACCAGGCTCTCTCAGAGATATAAAACTGGTTCTTCTTTGCTTTGTTTTTTCATAAAATATGTATCTCTTATCCTTTCAGCATGTAGACAGGTAGACACCTTAATTGGTGACTTAAGAAAATCTGTATGAACATCGATGATTATAGTATGCCCTTAGGGGCTAATTAAATGTATTTGGCTATTTTACCATGCACAAATTGGGCCAGAATGCTGTGCTTTCATTATTCTGCTGCTGCTTTTCATGGTTTTCTTTTTTTTTTTTTTTCATCTATAGCTTAGAGTATACCTGCTGCTTCTAATATGCCATTCAACATTTTAGAAAATCAAAGGGTAAATAAATAAGCATAGACTAATTAACACTTCATTTTTTAGCTTATAACCATAGAGATTTAAATTCCCCTCTAGAAACTCTGATCTCACTCTGACCTCAAGGGAGTCCTCCTTGCATCAGACACAGAAAACAAAATGTCCCAAATAGAGCCAGCATAAAATCATCTTCCGGTATGATGTGTCCTCCTCCTCCTCCTCCTCTTACAAAATAGAACCTTAGAGAAAATGAATTGTAAAAAGTACTCAGTAAGGTCAATTTTCTTTTGTCTCATGTGCTGGTTTGTTTATGTGGTAAATGGCTTCCCTTTCTGTCTATGGGCACCATCAGCTTGAAAGTACAGTCATGGGCTACATATCAATGTTTGGTCAATGACAGACTACATATATGACATAGATCCCATAAGATTATAATGCTGATTTTCACTGTACCTTTTCTTTGTTTAGATATGTTTTGATACACAAATATATACCATTGTGTTATAATTTCCTACAGTATTCAATAGAGTAACATACTGTACAGGTTTGTAGCCTAGGAGCAATAGGCTATGCCATATGGCCTAGGTGTGCAGTAGGCTATACCATCTAGGTTTGCTTATGATGTTTGCACGATTACCTAATGATGCATTTCTCAGAGCATACCCCTATCTTTAAGTGACATGTGACTATAATAACGATAATTGCTATTTGCTGAGTGTCTATTCTGTCATAGGAATTTTATTTAACTCTCACAAGCCTCTTATTTAAAGATTAACAGCAACGGCTTCATTCTGTAAGTGAAGAAACACAAGTTTAGAGAAGGTAAGTAGGTTGCTTGATGCTACAGACCTATACAATATTAAAGTCAAGATATGGTATCTGGTGCTTGTGTTCTTTCCATGGTACCAGGCATGCTAAGGGCCAAAGGGAGTCTGTCCTTAGCAAATATTAACCACTCCTCCAAGGGACAGAGTAAAGGGAATCTTGGCATCTGCAGTGGTCTTGGGCAGTTCATATTGAATGATCTCTGCCTGCATTTGTTTCAGAGCAGCCAAGTAATCCATTCTACTCAAAAGCAACTGAGAATTTCTTTGCTACTCTGAAGCCAGACCTGGCACCAGGTTAGCCTCAGCCTGATATATATTGAGTTAATAAATTTTTCCCTGTCCCTTTTCCTGCTGTAGTTGTTAGCACATTTTTCTCCATTTACTAAATGTTTAATGTATTTTGTTTTCATTTTCAGCCCCTTTCCCATAAGGCCAGTGGCTCTTTATTTCCCCTGGGCTGTTCTGTTTCCTCAAATTGTTTATCATATGTGATAGAAGAAAGAATCTAAGCTTTGCGCAGTGACAGTATCACAGCCAATGAGGTTTGTCCAAGGTGCGATTATGGCTAATTGAAAACTTTCCCCAATACTCCACCATGACGACTTGCAATATAGTAGGCAACAGCAATTTTTGACAGTCCCTACGGGGACTGAAAAATAAAAAAAAATTTTAAAACTGTACAATAACACTATGAGGTGGGTGTTATTCTCCTCATTTTAGCAATAAGAGAAAATAGAGAGTTTAAATGACTTAGCTTAGTTTAAATGATCTGGAGCTACAGTTTAGGTCAGAGTAAGTGAGGCTTTCTCTGATGTTGGGCCTAAAATTTAGAGGGTGAGAAAATAATTATCTAAAAATGCTGTACATTTTCAAGTGTCTTTGGGAAGCATTCTCGACCTTTGTCTCCCCACCTCTGGCTTTGGTGGCAAGCTCTCCTGTGCAACGGGACACTGCCCTTTGGCAACCTACAGAAATTTGTCTACGTGAGAACCCTCTCATTTAGCTTCTGCTTTAAGACGAATGTCATACTCTTCGTCATGGTACCAGATTTGAACCTAACGTAATGATGTTGGTCGTTAAAGACCAGGCAAACCATCCTTTTCCTCCTCTTCCTTTTCTTCCTCCCCGCCACCCTCCCTTTTTAAGATCAAGCTTCTGCTATTTCTCTGGAAAACAAATCTCATCTAACACTGCCACTGCTTAAAGTCAAAAGCCCTTTGAAACTTGGGGCATTCGCACAGGTTGATCTCCAAAGCTTTGGAGCTGAAAGTCAGACGGAACGGCTTGAGCCCGGAGTTTGCTATATCGTCCTCAATGCTGCCTGCTCGCTCAGCAGAAACCAGAGTTTTGTGAAGAGAAGTTACTACTTAACACTGTCACCATGGCGCTCGGTCTGTGCCGCTGTAAGTCGGGCAGGCTAGACTCAGGACTAGGGCTGATGGTCATTAACCCAGTGCACTCTAAGCCAAGAGCACCCTGGATTCCCTGTGCCACAGCTCCTCCGCGTCAACTCTTGAAGCCTGCCTTCAAGGAGGTTGAGTGAGGACCTTCTCATAGATCCAGAACTTTCATTTTCCTTTCCATGATGCAGGAGTGAGCCCACTGGTTCAGGCTCTTTCTATTCTCATGGGAATTTTTGTTTTTGTTTTGCCTTTCCTATCACAAGCGCTTTGTAAGGGGCACCCAAGTCCACCCGGGCAGGTTTCATTCACTTTCAATTTCAGACTACAAAGGTTAAGGACTTGATCTTTCCCAGAAGATTACAACTCCAGGAAAGTATATGGGAAAGACGATGTAAAGCCAATGGTGCTGGTGAATGTTTAACAACCATTTTCTGGGGGAAAAGTGTGTGCACTTGTTTGATATTGTGAAATAATGGATTCAATCTTCATCCCCACTTCCTGGCACAAAGCTACAAAATCCCTTGCAGATAGGGGCACTAGGAGGATCTGTTGCTCTGATATTTGGTCTTTGATCTCAGTTCCTGACACAGAGCACTTTTGTAATTTCCTGAGTGATAGGAGGGTCTTTTGTGCTAACAAAGTTGCTGTTGGTGGGCTCCTGGATAGCCTCCAGATGGGGGCTGGTTGCCAGGGAAACCAACCATACAATGAGAGGGTTGGAACCTTCAGGCCCCACCCCTGATCTCCAGGGAGAAGGGAGGAGCTGAAGGTTAAGCCAATCACCAATGGCTAATGCTTTAATCAATCATTCTTATGTAGGGAAGTCTCCATAAAAACCCCAAAGGACTGGTTTTGGGGAGTTTCCAGGTTTGCAAACACATCCATATGGCAAGAGGGTGGAGCACCCCAACTCCACAGGGACAGAAGCTCCGGTGCTCCGGACACTCCCAGACCTCACCCTAGGTATCCCTTTGACTGTTCACCTGTATCATTTATTATATCCTTTATTAATGAACCGTAAACATAAGTGTTCCCCTGAGTTTTGTGAGCCACTGTAGCAAATTAATCCAACCCAAGGGGGGGTTGTCAAATCCAATTTATAGCAGTTGGTCAGAAGCAGAGGTCCCAACTTGTGCTTGTGACTGGCGTCTCAATTGGGAGGCAGTCTTGTAGGATTGAGCCCTCTATCTGTGGGGTCTGATGCCAGCTCCAGGTAGAACTGAATTAGAGTGTCAGAACTGAATTAGAGGATACGCAGCTGGTGTCTGCTAGAGAATCCGCCAGATAATTGCTTGGCATGTGGGGGAAAACCCCACACATCCAGTGTCAGAAGTGTTGAATGACTTTGTGAGAGTAGAAAGTAGAGTGTGGGAAAAATAGTTTGGTTTTTCCTATATCCTTACAACATATGCGTGTATTATGCATATACATACATATGGATGGATGTGTGTATGTTTGTTTTACATTTTAATTGTAAAGAATAATACATGATTTACAAATAAGATACATAATACTTTGTATTTTAAATTCTATATATCCCATTGTTTGTCACAAAATGCTTTTGTTGATTTTTCCCTAAATCTTACATCCACAGCCACCAATGGTTATGACTGATGAACATGAGTAGTTCTGACATGAATGTTAGTTAATATTTTCCATTACACTAACCAGTGAGAAGAAAGTGAAACAATGAAGATGTCAGAACTTCACTAGTTTATCAATAACGTGATTGACTTTTTTACTGAGAAAAATAATTATTTTTGAATATTGGAAGAATATTTCCTCAATTTTTTGTGCTGTTCACAATGTAATGGTTATAGACGCTACATATTTTTAAGTTTAAACTGTATTATTAACATTTTCTCTATCACGTTATTAAGTCCAGACAATCAAAAAAAAACAAAACAGTAAATCAAACCCGATTTGTAGTGTTTGCTGATTTCTGTGGTATAAGTACTCCCACCATAGCCAATTGTAAGCTAACAGTGCATTGTTCCTGAATGAGGACTTGGGAAAAAATACACCTTAGAATATCATTATGCAGTATTCAGACCATTGCAGATACAGTAGGTATAAATAATCTCAAGAACATAAATAATAGTAGACTGTAGTAAAACAATTAGAAAATGATGAGTTTTGAGTATTTATTACTTTTAAGTATAATTTCATTTATTTGTGATTTTATTTATTTTTTTTTATTTTATATGATCTATTTTATTTTCTTGTGGGGTTCCATAGGAAGGACTTTAAAAATAATATAAAAAGTAAGAAAGACTTAAAAATAAGATATGTAAATATGCGTGTGTAGTTGTATATGTGCACATTGTATATAAAGTTTTTTCATCCAAGGAGCTGTCATTTGTTTCAGTTTCTGGAGTTGGCTTTGGAACTGACTCTTGGTTGTGGGATGCTCACCACAAGAGGCATTTTATTCATTTATATATAAGGCAAACATTCATCCGTTAATCACAAAGGAAGTTGCACAGCTCACCTTAAGTTTGCATGCTGATGCTACAAACTGAGATTTTTATGTTCTGCTTAGCAATGCAAATTGAGCTTGCTTTTAGTGCCCTTGAAGAAAGAGGAGAAATGGCTTTCTAAAACTTTAGTGATTTAGATTAGTCTGTTTAGAGACTGGGGGAAGTACTGGGGACTATCATGATTGCCTCATTGCATGGTGGGGGTCTGTCTATAACTGTGGGAGAATTTAAGAGTGATGACTATGTCCTTGCTTGGAGCAAACGCTTTTATGTTGAGCACGTGGTGAGTGCTAAACATTTTCCTGATCAAACATGCCCCACCCCCAAGAAATTGCTGAGGGAAGTGGTGATGGCAACAGTGGATCAGCGTTTCCCAGGACTGCCCAGGTAGCTGGGTTACAGGGGTGACAACATGCAGCAGGCCCAGCAAGCATCACAGAGAGTGGGCATCTGTGAGACTCCGACAAACTCAGGAAAAGAAGAGACTTCCTACAAGTCCAAGTGCTTTATATTTGATTATTAAGAGATGAGACCTATGTTATACTCCAAACTGGTGAAGTGGACTATTTCCATCTTCTTTTCTTATTAAAATTATTATTTTGTATTATTAAAATTGTATTTTAATTAAGTGCCAACAGAATTCCATTTGCAATGATACAGTATGGAATATCTTTGTAATTAACAATACCAAGCTAGATAAATAGGCTTCCTTCACATTTTAAAAATCTTTTTATTTTAAAAGTATTAAAGATTCACAGGAAGTTGCAAAAATAGTACAGAGAGGTCCCACGTACTCTTTACTCAGTTTACCCCATAGTAACATCTTACAAGACTATATTTGCATTTTCCAAATTTTCTATAATGTATTACTCTAAAAATTAGGGGTGGAAAAAGTCTTTTTCCAGGCCGGGTGCAGTGGCTCACGCCTGTAATCCTAGCACTCTGAGAGGCCGAGGCGGGTGGATCATTTGAGCTCAGGAGTTCAAGACCAGCAAGAGTGAGACCCCGTCTCTACTAAAAAATAGAAATAAAATTAGCTGGACAACTAAAAAATATATAGAAAAAATTAGCCGGGCATGGTGGCGCATGCCTGTAGTCCCAGCTACTCGGGAGGCTGAGGCAGGAGGATCGCTTGAGCCCAGGGGTTTGAGGTTGCTGTGAGCTAGGCTGATGCCACGGCACTCTAGCC